>JAOEHY010003271.1:0-42469 GCA_025447955.1 Psilopsiagon aurifrons | reverse complement strand
GTCCCTGCCCATGGCAGAGGGGTTGGAACTGGATGATCTTAAGGTCCTTTCCAACCCTAACTATTCTATGATTCTATGATGGGGAGGGGAGGAGAGGAAGGAGGGCTGGCTCCTGGTATTCCTGAGGGAGAGAACAGAAATAGGGTGTATGGAAGGAAAGGAAAAGGAAAAGCTTGTGTTTGCCTTCTTAAAAGCTCCTAAGTGAGGGACAAGCCCAGGTTGAATTCAAAGTAAAAGAAGGAAGTTCCAAAGCGGAAGTTATTCTGAGAACCACAGAAGGCTCAAGGGGAATGGCACTGGGTGTCAAATAGTAATCTGTCAGTCTATGTGAGATGCATAGGTTTGCCTTCTGCAGCTCCCACAGCCCTTTCTGTTCCACATTGTCTACCACCTACTTGCTTGGGACACCAGCTCTGCTGTGAATTCCTAGATGAGATGATAATGCAAAACCAGCAATTTGTCTGACACTGGGAACAGTTAAAAATGTTGCGGGCTCATTGCAGCTCCATGCGTTAGGACGTGGCTACATTTTGTAAGGGAACCTGTTGAAGCAACTAATAGGAAAAACCTTTGTCTGCCTTAGCTGGAGGGATTTATGGTGTCCATGTCCTGCTGGATTGTGTAGCTCTGGTTTACCTGGAACAGCCTGATGACAGGTGTCTGTCCTCCTCAGTCCCACTGTAGATCAGAGCCAAGGAAATGATTAAAAATCATAGAATCATAGAATAGTTGGGGTTGGAAAGGACCTTAAGATCATCCAGTTCCAACCCCCCTCCCATGGGCAGGGACTCTTCCCACTAAGCCATGCCACCCAAGGCTCTGTCCAACCCGGCCTTGAACACCACCAGAGATGGAGCATTCGCAACTGCCCTGGGCAACCCATTCTGGTGCCTCACCACTCTTACAGTACAGAACTTCCTCCTTATAGCCAATCTAAACTTCCCCGGTTTAAGTTTTCACCTATTACTCCTTTTCCTGTCACTGCAGTCCCTAATAAGGAGTCCCTCCCCAACATCCCAACAGCCCCCCTTCAGATAATTCAGAAAATGCATGAACTTGGGTATCTGGGCCTCTGGTCAGCAGGTGTGTGTGATGCAGCGTAAATGCATTTCATATTTCCTTCAGTCATTTTCATTATGATGTGACTTAGTTCCTATAGTCTTACAAGAATAATTTCATCCTAGGCAAGAATACATTTATTCATCTTTTTTATCATTAAGTATGTTTTGTTTAGGGGTGTACGTGTGTGTATATGAATTTTTCTGTGATCAGTTTATAACATTAACAGGAGCTTCCCAATCTTGTTTTCGATTGCAAGTACTTTAAAAAATGGAAAGGAGGTAATTTTCCTTCACTTGGATATTTTTCTACAAAATACAGCTGTGGATCACGCTAAGAAGCAATGTCCTTGTGGTATTTTCTGTAGTTGTTCATTAGGAAATGCTGTTTTCTCTTGTGTTTCCATCCATTACCAGCCATTTACCCAGCATCCGGAGCTGGGTCAGTGATACAAGGTAGTTCCGGTTTCCCAGTGCCAAGGGAGAGGAAGCCACCCCAAACCTTGACCCCCTTCCCTGCATATTCACCCTTTCAAATTCCTGCAGCAATGGTTTCATTTCCTGACCAGCCCAGTAACGCCAAGAACTGAAGAGTGAGTGTTTAACTGCCTTTTGTTTCAGCCTGTGCTGTGTTTATTTTATTTTCTTCCTTTTTGGTTACATTCTGCAGGGGTAAGAAGAGCATACTGAAGTGGCAACTCAGCAGCTACTCAGAAAGGTTAAAAATCACCACTTTGCAGTTGCAAAGTCAATGAGAGTTTCAGTTCTGACTCTTGTGCTATTTAATCGGTGAAATTTTCTGCTGAAGGACATAATATTCTGTTCTTTTGGACCACATTTATTTAACATGATCAAAGGGAGGAAATACTTGTTCTCTTCAGGGTAACTGAATTAAAAGAACACATATTTTGATTTGCCTGTGTTCATATGTGATTCAGTCTTGAGGGCAGATTTTAATCTAGTCTAAACGTGTGTAACTCCATAAACTTCATTGAAGTTGTGCTGATTTATAGCAGCCAAAAATCTGGCTTTTTGTGCTTACATTGCACCAGCATTTGAATGATTGACTATTAGTTGCAGGAATATTCATGAAATACAAAATACATACTTTTTATATTCATTTATATTATTTGAGATGTGTGCCCTGTTAGTTTGATTACTTAAGCCTTGTAATCAGATATTATGATGGTCACAAGATAGCATTATGTTAAAAAATGCACCATTCTGAGTGGAGTTTGTCATTTTATTTTTTTTTTTTTCAAGAAAGCTGACATGTCTTCTTCAATGAAAAAGGCTTTTCATCAGATCAGTGGTGAAAAACAGAAACCCAAATGAAAAATAATTCAACATGTGGGTTGTTACTTTTCCATGGAAAATTGAAAAGGGGGTAAAAAAGAAAAAAGTGTGCTGGAACCAAAAATATTTCCTGACCAGTCCTGCTTAGAAATTCCTTTTTTTACCATGTCAGTGCCATTCCTCCTTTGCAGGAATACTTGAATAGCTGCTAGCTCTGTAATGCAGTTTTTATGCAGGTTCTAGTAATGATGCCATGTGATCTGGGGCACTGGCCGATACACCCTGGACATTACATTCAAATGCTGGACATTCACAAAGATCCCTTTGTTAGCTGTCCTGAGGAAATTCACAAAGGAAATCCAAGTATAATTAGGATTAACAAATAGTCTGCAGCAATTGGTGAGGTTCGAGCCAGCCTGCTTCTCTGGCCACTTTTGAGCTGTTGTTTCACTCCGCAGGTTTTGCTGCCTGCAGCACTAGAGACTCTAAACCTTTTCATTTACGAAGCAGTTGGGCCAGAATTACTGTCCTTGTGTTTACAGCCCTTTGGGCACTTAGTGGAGACAATTTGCTTTTGGCAGGTGTTGTATTTATTCTGTTTTTCATTGCATTTTACGTATCGGTACAAGAATCTCTTTTAGTTCAAGTTTCCAGAAGCTTTAACCATAATTAGTTACTATCAAAGCTGCTTTTTGGAGTATGTTTTCTTCATGTCTACGCACTTCTATGTTTGTGTAAAGTACAAGTATTCCCTCTAATGTAACTTTTTCAAATCATCATATTTAGATATTTCAATCTTTTAATCTCAAGTTCTTTATCTTTCTGCTAGAAAGTAACTGTGTTTGTCTTTCTATATTATCTGTGATTTTCTTTGGATGTTTCAGTGTTTAGGAGGATTATAATTGTGTTTTCTCTGACAGGAGCATTCACATTTGTAGAGGTAAACAAGAGATTTACATAATTAAAAATCTTGTGAATTACTCTGTTACATAGCTAGTTAGAAGGTCTCAGAGAAGCTCTTAACGGACACGTTTGATCACCATCATTAGCTGGTCACTAGGGCGGGCAATTGAGTAGGCTGAGGAGTTGTCCATAATGGAGTTTTCTTGGCTAAATTGTTAGTGGGAATTAATTCAAAGCCTCTGCCTAAGAGAAGTACTTTCAATACTTACCTGAAAGCCTGCTTGAGGATCCTGAGTACGCACAGACACACAGAAGTACTTCTTGCAGAGCTAGTGGACTCATTTCCTTGACTTGGGTGCAACCTATTAGTCTCTTGGTAACCCAAGCCATTAACTGGGGATAAAAAAACCCTCAAATAATACAGGTTTTGAGGACTTATTGCTGTTAAATCTACAAGTGTGTAGAGCTGAGGAAAAAGAATGATTTCTACTTAATTCTAGTATACCTCTGGCACAGTGACTGATGCTTTTAAGTTTGATGATTACAGGGAAGATCAATCCGGTCAGGCAGGATTGTGTTCATCCTTGTTCACTGTGATCTCTTCTGTGCACTTGTAATAAAGGGTTTAAATATTCTTCTAAAGGTTTTGAGTGTGAGAACTGTTGAATTTATCTGACTCCTGGTCAGAGTTAGACTTGTGTACATCTGTGGAAGAATAAGTGATTCAAAATGCATTTGGGCACGTGGTTTAAAAATTTGGAGCATAAATTTCACAATGCACTTCAGCTGTTTTTCTGTCCACAAGCATTTTTCTGCTCAGCAAACATGAGCAGGATAACATTTTCCTGAAGTTCGTGCAGAAATCCTGAGGTACCAAACTAAAATGCCAGCTGTCCTAGGCTCCATGTTTAATGAATGGACAGCTAAGTTCTGATGACCTAATTTAGATTTAAGTTTTGTGTTAAGGTGCTTACCTGCTTATTCAGAGAGCAGAAGGAATGCCATCTACTTTCCATTTGAGGCTGCTTCCTGCCAGAGTAAGTTGCAGGAATGGATCGTTTGCAGACCACTCTTCATGATAGGTGGGTAGAAACAGCCAGCTTTGAAATTTGTCTTCATTTTTATTATGAATTTTGCACTCAGTACTAGAAAATGAATTCTTGGCCTACCTACTCATAGCCATTTAAATGTGTGTTTTCAAGGGATAGTTTTAGATTTGGAGGAAATAAAGCTTTTTACTTGATTCGTGGACTTGATGAACGGGATTTTAACAGCATTGCTTATTGGTCTGCCTCTGGCCTTTATTGTGAGATTAATTCATTGCTCCAGTGATATTGCTGTCTGACTTAAGTGGGTTCAAGATTTTACCCTGCGCGTTTTCAGAGGTAAGATGTTACATCAAAATTACATACACTTTGCAAATTCCAGCCTAGACTCTTACCAAGCTATGTTTGTTGTAGTTCGCAGGGATTTCTGTGGATCTCTTTTCCTGGCAAGCTGTTCTGAATCAAACACTTTGAACAGCAGCCTACCAATATTAGCCTCTGTTATGCTCATCTTCCTTATTGAGTTAGATTTATTGATTTAAAACCTTTGGTCCTTAATACCCATTAGCTAATATAGTGATCTGGCTACATAACAGTATCTAAGGAGTGACAGCTTGTAAATGAAGTACGTACATCGTATACTGTGTTGTGTATTATTACTTTATCTGAAATTATATTGAATTTTGCATATTGGGTTCTGTGTTGTTATTGACTAGTCTTACACAGCTTTTAGAAAACAACCTTAGCCAGAAGTTACACCCTGAAATAATCCTGCTGTGTGTCATTACTTGGTTTTGGCCAAATTATCTAACTCCAGTCAAGTCAACAGAATAAGTGACTTTTATCCCATTAAGTGAAAAGAAGATGAATTTACTCAGTGATGGAGCTGCAGAAAGAGGGAAAATAGGTACCTTTTCTGTAGGAATTTATCAGCCATTGCTTGTTGGCCTCACTGGACTTCAGCATGTACTGACTTGCCACTCCTTAGGCTGAATAAGAAACTAAGAGCATGAATACACACTATTCTCACTTAAATGCCTGCTCTTGTGAGTCTGGCATCCACACGGTTCCTCTAGGTTGTCTGTTTTCAATTTGGATTCATCTCCATAAAGATAAAGCAATAACCTGATTTCAAGTAGTATAAACTGTACAAAATTAAATCTTTGACATAGACTTTGAATACTGATATCCTGGTTTGCTATCTCACATGGAAGGTGAAGGGAAATGAAAGGAGGAAACATACTTATTTGAAATGAGATCTACCCTTATGCCAACCCCTCACCCCCCCTAAACGTGTAACAACTAATTTCCAGGACAGGAGTGCCTAATGTTAATCAAACCTTTTTGGCCCTGGGGAAGAAAGTGAGTGTGTGGTGGTGGAGGGGAAAAGGCTTTCATTTGCTGACCTGTGAGAACTGAATTCAAGAGCCTGCATTCAATATTGCCTTTGGTAATACGTAGCTTCTCCTACATACTTAGTCGCTGCCACTGGCTATCAGATCTCCCCCAAAAGACTGTGTCAAGATGTCAAGTCTAACAAGTGGAAATCACACTAGTCAGCGTTACCTCTTTTGTTTTTACTTATATACTTGTAGAAATTGGCAGTTCCTGCAAGCACTTCTGTACAGGGAGAATGTGCTTGTGATGCAGATTGCTTTGATTCTCTGAAGGTTTTCACAGACTCTGAGTTTGTCCCTGCAGGGGATTCTACTTTTCAACTCTCTCCGCTGTGTGTGCAGCTCTTTTCTGATCTGGGTTGTTTTATTAATTAAGATCCTTGTGTAGCGTATCACAGTTGAGCAGATACTGCTAGTTTACAAGGGCTTGGTGTAGAGGAAATCTAGCTCTCCAGAAGAGGAATAAAATATTTGTAAGCGGACACAGACATTAGGAAATGAGAGATAAGAGAAATCTGGATGGACTGATAGGAAATTATATGGTAAATTATTTACTGTAAGATTTCTGGAGTGTGAATGAGAATTGATGTCTGAGATCCCCCGTGGCACTTCTGTATAGCAAGCTTAAATTCCATTAAACCTGACCTATTTCAACAGGTTGAATTTAATGTTTTGCTGGATGAGAAGAAAGTGTGAAATCGACAGATTTTGTTTGTGAAAGACCTTGGTTTTGTGTTTTAAGTACACTTGAGGTGAAGTATGTTGAATAAGTATGGACTATTTAAGGGCAGAATTACTGAGGATTTTATTAAACAAAACAGCAAGAAGCTTTGTCATTCCAAGCTGGAAATGATGCCTAGCTGAGCCAGTAAAACACAGATCAAAGGTGTACATATGGGTTACATTTTAATATCCTTTCAATATTATTACAAAGACCTGTTACTAATTTTAAACTGCATTGGTAAAAACTAGGTCTTTTTTTTCTTTTTTGTCTTTTCTTCTGTATCACTAAATGATGTAAATCACTAATGTCAATTTTATGCTGATTTATTCCAGCTGAGGATTTGGCCGTGAGAGACATTTCCCCTCTGAATAATCACCCCAAATAGGGAAGGAAAAAGAAGAGCAAGGAATGGTGTCATCTGGATATGTGAATAGTTTGGCTATAATACAACCCTAGAATAGGCTCTGATACAAAGATGGAAATATGGGGATTATCGTAGAAACTCTTGAGATAATCCTATAAATAGCAGAGGAAATTCTGGCTAGAAGTTGTCTATTGAAGCCATTTTGGAACGAGATGGCTGACAGGAAGGGAATTTAAAGCCAGAAACCACAAGGCAGATCCTCACCTGGTGTAAATCAGCATAACTACATTAATTTCAGAGGCATTGACTTGAAAGAACTGTGATGATATCCACCAGCTGAGGATCTCCAGCTGTAGGTACTGGGAGCCAAATGCTCTCACTCACACCAGTGTAAATCTGGAGTACCTCAAATGACTTGGTGGCGTTATTTTGGATTAACGCTACTGTAAATGAGTGTAGGACACAGTCGTTTGTGTTAGGAGAGTGAAGACAATTGATACATAGGATGTGAAATGTGTGTTTTTAGATCAAGGAATACATTTACTTGAGAGATTGTTTTAGTCTGGTATTGCAGATGTAGGCTGTTTAACCACCAGGAATTTCCTCGCTCACCCTGCTGTTACAGAAAGGTGTTGACTCCATACAAGCATTCATGACAGCCTTGGCCCCAAAGCTAGCACATCAATAAATAAGCTAATAAATTCTCCAAAAGGGGAGTGGAGAGCAGTGTTGCATTACATATGTTCCCTGCATTGCACTAATAATGACAACAGTACGTGGCCACTGCAGTTGACCTAGTTTAGTGTTACATCAGCATCACTAAGGGAAGAATTTGTCCCTGTGGTATAAATTAAATAGTGGAGTCAGAAGAGAGGTTCTCTCAAGTATGTGTATCCACATATATGTTGTAAGGTCAGTCCAAGTCCCAAACATGAGAACATGTTGATGTGAGGGGCAGCCTTGGCTCTTCCTTCAAAGCCATTGCTAAAGGGAGAAGATTTTTAAGATGTGCTTTCCTTTATGAGATTACATCTGAAAACACACCCCCAGGGCCTCTATTTTGCAATCTCTTTTGGTAGTGTTACAAATACTACCTACTACCTCTTAGCATTTAGGGCCTAGATCAGGCCCTGGAAAATGTTATCTGAAAAATACTCCAAAAAAGGTCACACAAACTACGTCCTCTAGCTGCTTTTCTGTCCTCAGCCAGGGGCTGTATGTGTAGCAGGGAAGGACCTTCTTCAGCTGAGATTGCCCTGGCAGAAGCAGAAGAACGCATGGCTATGCATTTCTAGTTGGCAATTCCTAATGGATCCATTATTAACATTACTGCATTAATACCTCCTGCGAGATTGCAGACATGAAGCAGCTTTCAGACCGTGGCAAGTTATACTGTGCCTTTAACTGTCCTACTGTGCCACATTTTCTAGCTGCTAACATGTGATGACTGTGTTTCAAGGCCACAGTAGAGTTTACACCATCTGCTTTCATCACTGTGCTCTAAATAGCATCTAAACTGAAGGGTCCTGGTCTGGATTACTGAGACTATATGGAAACATGAGAAGAACCAGAAAGATAAATATTTCATATTGTATCCAGAGCATTTCCTGTAATTGCTCTGTTTCCTGCTCTGCTTCCTACAGAACTTCTCTACCCTCAACTGTCCTTTGCCTCCCATTTGTTGTATTAACCTTTACCCAGTGTCCCTGAGCATCATCTGTTCCTGGTGACATACTGAATCCTACATCCTGCAGTGCCTACCCCTCATTCTGTGGCTGGCGCTGATTTTGACAATGCAGCTCAGCTGCTGTTTCTTAGAGGCAATATAAAATAGCAATAATAATAAAAACAAGTGGCTGCTCTGGATTTATTTCAGCTTGTTCTGTGGGAAGGGTTTATGTAAAAGTTGTGTTTCTGTAGCTGGATCTCTTTACCAAGTTTGATTAATCTGTTGGTGCAGAGGGACTCGAGGCTGCCACTTCTGTTTCCTTCAGGCCTCCAGAATGGTTTTTAGAGTCTTCCACCTTTTTCACTTTTGTTTCTTAACTGCTGTTGGCCTGAAAGGACCTGTGGACTGGATCACTGGGGCCAGAGCAGTGATCTGTGTCAGCAGATCCACTGCAGTAGTGTAAACATTATCAGCATTATTTACCTTTGAAGCAACTGTACTTTTTGGTGACTCCTAATCCTGTCATGGCATTTCCTATGTTTTTGGTACAGGACTGCGTGTACAAGTGTTGCACATATGCACACAAATACACCTTCAATGTTTCCATGGTTTGGAATTCAAATTCCCAATGTAGTTATGAGAAAAGTTATCCAGTAAGGAGGATGTGGAGGAGGATGAAGGGCAATGATCTGGAGAAAAGGGCCTTGTACTGGGGCTGGGGAGATCTAGTGTATTTTCTGGCTCTGTCTCAGACATTTCCTTTGACAGACTCCTTTGACAGGTATTTAAAAAGAATTATTTGCTCACTATTGTCCAGAGGAGGACAAGGATGCCCTTGATCTCTGCTGCTCTTTTTGTGTGTGTTTTATGGGGGACTGGGCCCTGCAGTCACTCTGTTGGATGTCTCCCATCAAGCCTTTCTCAGGCCCAGTGAGAAGCTCTTGTCTTGCTGGATGTCAGTAGGAGCATTTAACTCTTGGGTTTGCCTTTGAAGATATCTCCATACTCTTTTTCCCATATTCTCCAGTTGCAAAATGAAGATTCCCTGCAGCAATCCAGTTTGGATTTAAATGCTGTAGCCAGAGGGCTATCTAAGCAGAGCGATGTTTCCTGTTTGTATATTTATTTGTTTATTTTTAGTGGTGTTGCTGTTGTCTTTGGTTGTTAGTTGGGTTTGACCTTTTCCTCAATTCTGGGTGGGATTTATTGCTCCAGCTTTAGCTATTTAAAAGTTGTCTTAGCAATTTGGTCTTAGCAATTTTAGTCAGTGCAGAGAGAAAACACATCTCCAAAAGTGGAATCATCCCATCTGAACAGAAGTATCTAGGATTTGAAGATATGGGAGGAATTTTTATGGAAGAAACTTTCTTTTGGAATTGTGAATTAGGCGTAGGAAGAAGATGAAAGTGTCTATTTAAGATGTGTCTCACACATCTGGCATACAAAGCTTACTGTTCCTTTAAATTGGCCAACCTCCCATTAGTATCATTGTCAGTCCTTCTGCAGACGCCGGAAAATGTTTGCCACAGAAGATCTGATTTTAAACCAAAGCAACAATGATACAAGAATTTATAAAAGGATTTTATTCAAACTGATTCCATCCATGTATTCTCAATTAAGTTTTACAAGTGTTTTAGCATCAGAATATAGCTATGCTTAATATTTTGCCCCATCAATAGAAAAATAGCTGCATAACCAGTGTAAATAATAAATTACTATGGTAGGGTGATTTCATTTCACTTTTAAATGCAAAAGAGCTCTTTAGGGATTTAGAAGAGGAAATGACTACATTTTCATATCACCTGCCTACAACAGACATGTACTTTTGCACCTCAGTTGACTGAAGTGCAGTTAGAAAACCCCAAACATCCCAGATTTACTCATAGCTGTATGTACTTCTTGTTTAAATCATGATCTTTTAATAGTGCTGATTTTCTTAAAAAAGCCCTTTGCCTGTTTGTGAGTGCTTTCAGCATCTGAGTTTCTGTCTCAGAAGTGTTTAATGAACAGTTCTTACGGGATTGTTTGCACACTTGCATTTCTTCTTTCCATTATGCATAACTCAATTTATGGTTGTAGGTACGGGCTAGAAGGGGTGTGACTGCAGGGACTTCAGGTAGGGTCTAAGCAAGAACGGTTGGTGGGTGACAGAAATAAGTAAAGGTGAACTTAAATGTTACGGATAACATGATGAAATAGAGAATCATCTGTTGTAGGGATTCATAAATTAAAATCTTATTTCAGATTCTCCTCTCTTCTTTGCCTTAGAAGTTTTCAGAATACCTCTACTATCTTTCCAGGGTCTTTTCATGTTGGATGAGATGAAAACTTCTGCTTCTCTCCTGAGCAAAAACTGCCCTGATGTTTATAAAGTGAAGCACAGGGTACTGTGAGCAACCAGTAACAGCAGTGCTAATATTTTCGTGGTGTGAAAGAAGGAAAACCTGACTGATTTTGGGTTATGCCCCCAGTAAAGACAAACAATGACACTATTTGCTAAAGCAAATTTGTAATCATAGAGATTTTGGTACAAATGAAATAAGATTAGTGATTTATTTATAGATGTATCACAGAAACCACTTCATCAGCTGCTTCTGGGTCTGTATGGCAGCAATTTTCAGTGGAAGCACCACACAAGAAGCTAGGGACGGTAACTGGGAAGAGGTAGGCAGGAAGCCTTTGAGACTAGGAGCCTGGGCAAGGCTGGGGAAAGCTCTGTTGCTCAGGAGGGAGGAGGTGAGACAAAAGCAGAGTAATTAAAGGCATAATACTTAGTTCTGCAAAGCGGTGATGCAACAAATATTTATCATTTTCTAGTGATGGTGAGGTCTTTGACCTTAGGCTTTATCCTGAAGGTGAACTCTTAACAGCTGGAGCACATTGGTGCCAGGTGCTCTTTGGATCTGGAGATATTGATTCCCTTTCATGCAGCAGATTATCATCACAGGTCCGAAAAAATATGTCTGCTGTTTTTTACCATGGCTTCCAGAGAGTTTCTGGGCTGTTCTGACTGGGGAAGCCCTACAGATATCTCAGTGAAGAACTTTAGATATGAGGGGAAACTTTCAGCTCATTTGGAAAGATACCTAGTAAGATTAGGAGCTACAATTTTGTCTTTAGGCATTTAGCTCCTACCTAAATCATTGATTGGATTATTTAGCTTCTACCTAATCATTTACTTTTGCATAGTAATAGTGCATTGACTTAGAAAGCTTGTCTATGTCTTGATTGCCAGTTCTTGTAAAAGGCAGGGAGTAAAATTCTGGGTTAGCTTTAGTCACTTCTCCTACCCTGGGACAGAAATAGTCTCACTGAATTTTGGCTGTTTAATGGGGTATGGCTGATCGTGCTGTACAGTTTCGACCTTTGTGGAAGGTGGGTAACAGACATCTGTAGAGCTCACCTGTAATAGCCAGAGCTGGCCACCCTCTGCTCCCTGGAGAAGGTGCTCCAGCAGTTTTCCATGTCTTAGTATAGAGGGTAGGAACTACTGCAACCACACCAGCTACCAAGGAATTTGGTTCTGGTTGAGGCTGGCTATCCAAATGCCTACAGTACCCAACACAGAAATGCTGGTAGGGAACATGTCAGTACATCCTAAAATCAGATTATGAGAGGGGTGGAACAAACATATCCTGCAGGAAAACCAAGTCAAATTGTATATGCTGTGCTCTGCATTATGATTTGCAAACAACAGGGCAGGTATTAGGTCTCGTGTAAATGGGGGGGAGGATCAGACTGAATGGAGTTTGACTGGCAGATATGTGCCTGGGCACTGGCATAGGCAAAACATTCGTGAAGATTTTCAGGAGCATATGATGAGAAAGGGACTGCTTGAGAATGCAGATTACCAGATCTGAAGGCCAGACCCTTAAGGTCATTTAGGTTGTCTTCTTACATGGAAAGGATTTCCTAATAATTTTTACTTCAAGCCCAAGTATGTTAAATGTAAGCTCTAATGCAAAAAATCAATAGGTAATCTGCCACACATACCTTGGTGAAATAGTCATAAAGTTTAAAAGGCTTAAAATAAACAAGTGTAAAAACGTACTGTGTTTTTTTCTTCATAAAGATTTTTCAGTTTTGTGCTTGGAGAAGCTTTTTACTGTAAGAATAGAGTTTCTGATCTGCTCTTGGTTATACATATATTGTGAGAAACATGTACTGGCTCCCTTCTCTGCAGAGCCAGCGTGTCCCCAGTCTGTACCAAGCCCAGGGGCTCTTCTTTCCCGGGGCAAGACTTTGCATTTGTCCTTGCTGAATTTCGCTTTCCTCCAGCCTGGCTGGGTCCCTCTGGGGAGCAGCCCCAGGCTGGGGATGTATCGACAGATCCCCGGCTTGATGTCACTGCAAACTGGCTGAAAGTGCTCTCCATCATCTCCTGGTAACTGCTGAGGGTGTGAAACAGCTCAGGTCTCAGGGTGGATGCTGGCGCTACACAGTTGCCTCTGGCCCCCAGGTGGAGCTTGACCCCATAACCACTTCCTTCTGAGCATGGTTATCCAGCCCGTCTAGTTACCTTGTAGTTGAAACACATTTTCTGGAATGCAGTATATGATTAGTGATGTCACATAGAAAGTGAACAGGGAAACAGTTAAAATGTAATAAAAAGAAAGATTAGCTTTTTGCGTCCTTTTTTTCAGAAGGCTTGGCAGTTTCTCTGTTGTATTTAAACATTTTTCTTACGTTTTTCCTGAACAGAAGAAAAGAATTCTATTTCCAATGTATTATACAAAAGAATATAATACTCATCAGCTGCTAAAGAAAAACACTTGTGATACAGGCAACATGTATAATATTTAAAAGCACTGTCACTGATAATCTTGCTTTATGTCATTCAAAGCTTTTAAAGCTGCTCTCTGAGTAGAGATCAAATGTGTAAATGATATTCACGTTACAGTCTATAACTCTGATTGTCACTGTGATTTGCAGGGAGAAAACTGTAAGCATTCATAGCAACCTAAACAGTATTTTCTTTTTCTCTTTGTTATAATCAAATGCTCACCTTTAGATTTGAAAAAATCTAATAATGACTAATGGGCAATGATCCTCTGGATTAGCAGCAGCGCATTCAGTATCTCTTTGAGTAGCGATTATCATCTTTTTTTGGGGGGATATCAATTTAAAGGTCAAGTGCTTTCATAAAAAAGGTGATTATCCAGTATTTCATATGTTGAACAAAAGCTTAGCAAGATTCATTGTGTGTCAGTTTCTTTTGTATATAGCATATATGCAGCAAAATGGATTGCTTA
Source organism: Psilopsiagon aurifrons (assembly GCA_025447955.1). NCBI lineage: Eukaryota > Metazoa > Chordata > Aves > Psittaciformes > Psittacidae > Psilopsiagon > Psilopsiagon aurifrons. Next base: position 28,760 of record JAOEHY010003271.1, on the reverse strand, counting down.
ATTATCTAACTACCTGTCTTCGGGGAAGGTATGTGACCATGAATAGGAGCTGTCAAATAGGTACTTTGCTTTGCTTGTGATATTTAATCAATTACTGTAGTGATTGCAGGTTATAAGTTGGCTTTTTAAAAACAGGCAAAAATTTAAATTACTTCTGTGCCAGCAACCAGGGATTTGGTTATAAATGGGTGATTTTATCGAGAATGGAACGTGGAACAAAGATGAAAAGGAGAAAGGAACAAAATGAGGCTAAACTCATGGCTGATCCCTTTCTCTTTTCTTTCAATACTTGTGCGATTCTTTTACAACCTAGAAAAGTGTTCTGTTTCTCAGACGTGATAAAAATGGCTAGGGCTATATTTAGAATAAATCCCAGCAAGTGAACTGGAAGCTGTTTTATTCCCTCTTTTTTTCATAATTACTGGTATTTTTTCTGGTGGATTTTTTTTTATAATTACCATTATATTTTCTGGTGGATAATAAAAATCCATCAGAAAATATATAGTGTTTATATATATTATGATGTAATATTATAAATATATATTATAATATATATCTATATATAATATAGATATAAGTATGTAAATCTAAAATACATAATATATATATATTTCAATTTAATATAATTGGAGCAATCTTAAATATATTCAGACAACATTCCCTGCAAAACCATCACATTTTTACTTCTTACCAAGTTTACTCTTTCTCACTTTTGTAAAGTAGCTTTCTTACAGCTGAAGAAATTCTCACTTCTATTGATTAATATGGATTACTGCCTTGCTTTGTACATGTTTGTTCTGTTAGTGGATTTCTGCTCATGTGCCTACCAATTGCCAAATAATTTATGTGTGTTTGATCTGTTGCATTTCAAGAAACATTTCCTGTTGGTTTACTGCTTGGTATTTGTGGGATTCTCTCAGTTACTTTGTGTGGCATTGTTACTTCTCCCTTTGTAGGACAGAACCTGTTAAAATTAGAGAGTAATAACTGATGCCCAGTGATCATACTGGGAGTATTGGATCATTAATAATGTTTGTTATTCTTCAAACAAAACTTTATATCTGCAAGAAAAAGGTTTGTGTCAAGTATAGCTACTGCTTGGACTTTTGTGCAAACAGAGATCAACACTGAAAAGTAAAGGTGTAACTGAGTGACTGTGTGCTGGGAAGATTTTTATCAAATGCTTTTGATAAATCAGGTGATTCTTGCTTTTTTAAAAAAGTAAAATGTCTCTAAAAAGGTAATTTCCAAATAAAAAATCCTATTACTGTTGTAGAGTGTATCTCATAAATACTTCAAACATCCCAAGTAGGCTGGGAGCTGTAATGCCTTTCTCATTTCTGGAGACTAACTGAGGATAACCTGTTTTATCTGCTGAGGGGGAGGGGAAGGAGACTGGGAGTTTTATTACATCGTAGATTAATATGAGGGGAAAAACAGAAAAAGAAAAAAACCCACGAGTTTTCATTAGTGTTATTATATATTAGTCCCACTGCACACATGAAAGTTCTTCTTTAATTATATGAGAGGTGAGTATCAACACAGTTAAGATAATTCACTTGAGGTACACTGCAAAAACCTGTGTTTGGTTTTTGGTCCCTGCAGAGCGTTGTTATCTGGTGCCTGGGTGAACATCCGTGTTTTAAACAACAGGCATTAGCTATTCTTGAGCTTTGGTGCTTTCTTTTTAAAAAGGGTTTTCCTTGTGGCAGCACTCATGGTAAATCTTTAACGTCAAGTGTCCTTCTGTGGTGACCAACTAAAATATTAGCAAAATAAATGTTTTATGGGAAAACGTTGGCAGAAACCCCAGCAGAAACAGGTGGTATTGGGCTATTTCAATATAATGTAATGATGCAGCCAGGTTTCCATCTGGACAGCATGTGGTTGTGTCTACTTAGAGAGTATCAAAGAGTGTGAGTATGCACCAGGGATAATGGTGGTGCACAAAAGTGTAGCTGGATGGCTACTTTACAAAATAATAATCAGGGTTCTAGGTCCTCTGGGTTAAATACTTCTACTGTCAGAATCTGAATTTCTTCATAAAATATTAAAGATGAAGCAAACCTCTGACATGCAATACCAAGCCGTGTAATTATAAGGCAGTTCCTGGAAGCCAAGTATTGTTCACATTATAGCTAGGCGTTTATTATAAAAGAGTTCATTACCCTTGGAAGCTAAGACATATTTCAAAGAGAGTGCCCTGGAACAGAGGCACTTTCAGCAAGCTTCACTATAGAAGAAAAAAGCCCCAAGCAAGCTGATCAGAATATAGTTAGGAAATGGGAGAGGAATTAGTGGATACATGACTGCTGAGAGCTGAATCTATACGTAGTGGACCAGATGTGCATCTGGAGCAAATGGCTCCATCCTCACGCACTTCAGTGTAGACATGCTGAATTACACCAGGTAAGGCATTTTTATCCTAATGCCAGAGGTGTTCTTTCCTTTTGGCTGGCAGATGCTCTCACAAACCACAGGGCACACTTTGCAAAGATACGCCACAGAGTATTTTCACGTATGTGTGTTCTCTGTACAGAGACAGATTCAAGCTGATTACATACACTGTCAAAGACTTAACTGGGGACAGGTTTTAGCCTGTTGCATTTAGGGGGAGATTTGGAAAATACCTTTGTAAAATACCTTTTTGTGGGCAAGGGTGTAAGAAGGGAGTTTGTGGGGTAAGAGAAGGAGGAGGAAAAACGAATTCAAACTCACTTAGGGCTGTCAGCAGGAGCAGAGTTAACACAAAGCCATTTCCATCACTTGGAAGTGTAGAGCCGTGCATTAATTCTACTCTATGGGAAGCAGGGCTGTTAGTGAATACACAGGGCCTGATTCTTCCCTGCCTTTTTATTTTGTGCACGTTTAGACCTGGTTTACAGTATCAATCGGGTTGATCGCATTTGAAACCCTGTGTCATTTACTCAGCACAGGTGTAAATCATAAAAGCAGAGCTGTGGAAAATTAAGACCAGGTCTTAGGTTGCATGAATCATGTAGCCTTGTGGTCTTCTCTGATGATCCAGTGATTTGCACCAGCTCAGAACTGGCCCAGGCCCTCTTTCTCTGCTGATATATCATTCCTATAGATGCATGTGTTAACAGTCGCAATTTCTCTTCCCTTGCTCTTGGATGACCTGATTACACTGAAAACAGTTCTTTCTGCCAGGATGAAGAACCACCCAAAAGTTCAGGGTGCTAGCCAGCAGCACTTGGCAGCTGAAGATCAACATGCTGCTGCCATTAATCAGTAGTACCACACAGAGGTGCCAAGAGCCATGGAAAATAGATGACATCCAGCAACTGATGAATGTGATGATTAAAAAATCAGTGAAGTATTTAGCAGTAGTGGGTAGTGGAGAGTTTTTGGAAGAAATGTCCCTTTCCATTCAGTTGATACTGAGAAAAAAAGTACACACACCTGATGCTGGGGCTAATACCTCTTTGAAACAAATGTAGGTCTCTTCCTCCTATCCCAGACAAATCCAGCCTCTAGATTTCATCCCTGATGCCTATATGGAGAGGAAATGCAATTACAACACGTACCAAGAGCCAGGCATCTCAGGCCTTGATCCAGAACACTTAGGAAAACGGGGAACTTCCTCTTCAAGTGACATCCCACTCAAAGTGAAGTTATCTCAGTTATATCAGTGCTATAGCTTGCAGTTTCAAGTTGCAATGTGCTCAAGTGTTTTGCTGGATCAGGGTACTGGATGGTTTTCCTGGAGCTTCAGGGATTTGAGGTAGGACACATGATGGTCTAACCTCAGTTTATTGCTCAGTCTAACCATGTTTACAGTGTCTCCTATGGGGATTGTGCCTCAGTATACTGCATTTCATTTCCATTCCCTTTGCCCTTAGAGATCCATGGATGAACAGCTCTGTTCAGTAAACATTTTACAAGTGTTGGATTGTGGCCTTTTTTCAAGTGAAATCTTTTCAGCAAACTGAAAGGATTGATGTATTCCCAGTCCCCTTCAAATTCAGACCTGTAGCTACTCAGGCCATGTGTCTGTGCTGCTTCTTCTCTTCCTTTCTGAAAATAAAGCTATGCCCAGAGACAAGGCCAGTTTGTTTCTCCCCTTGTCACAAGACTGGAGTTGTTCGGGCAGTAGAGAGTTTGTCCAGAGGGAATTAAGGAGAAAAAAGCAACAAAGCAAGTTGTATATGGCTCCTGAAATCTCCACAGAAGCCTCAAATGCAATGTTGTGACAGCAAACGGGCTGGAGGTACAGAGATTATGGATGCCCACAGCACATGGCTGTTCATCTACATCCTGGTTACAACAGTGATGTAATCGATCTGATTCAGGGCTTGAACTGATTTGAATTTTGTTGTCCCAAGGGTGAGAAGAACGAAAATGTCCCTGATCTGAGTGTGACAATGTAGGAATGGGAAAAAAACAGGGAGGAGAATATGACCAGCCACCAGGATTACTTATAAAGCCCTGCCATCTCCTGCGTCTGTCATGTTGCTGGAACAGCCCTTTTCCGCTTGACTTTGCAGTGCTCTGTGCCAAAAACCAGCCTGTCACCACAGGTAAATTTAGTCCTTCATGCTGAGATTTTAAGAGTCTTGACAAAGTAAGAGGAAATTCAGTACATTCACTCCTGCTCAAAGAATTTTTCATTCAGGGACTCTTTGTGGAAGGAACATGGCTTCTTTGGGCCTGGAAACAACCAAGAAAATTCAGTGGTGCCTCCTCTGAGGAGGCTGTTAGCTGAGAGTGAGCAAGTGTTTGCAGGGAGGGGAAGAGAGAAGAGGGAAATCAGCAACTGGAGAAGCAAGAGCCTTAGCTGTAAAAACAGCCCTAATTTTTGGCCTAGCATCCTCCCCTGCCACACCTGTATTAACAAGGAAAGCAGCTCCTTTGGGCGCTGAGTCAGGCTGAATGAAAGTCATTTCCCTCCACTTGTGAAAAAAGAGCAGATGGTCTCAGCTCAGCTCCAAGTGTGTGGGATATTAAGTCATGAAACACACATCAGGAGAGGGAGATTAAGGATCTCTGTTGGGTGACACAAGAGGGAATGAGCTAGGAAGCAGAGCTGTAGTTTCTGCTGGCACAGCCTCTTCTCTGTGCCGTGGGATAGAGGAAGCCTGAAAGTGTTAGTGGAGGAGACCCATAGTTCACATTCCTCTGTTGACCATTGCCATGGAGTTGGTACTCTGGTGGGATTTGATTTAAAGGTGCAACTGGTGGCACAGGGAGCAAACAGCTGGAGGATCTCCATCATCACAAATGGACCAGTAGCTTTGCAGAGCTTTTTTCCCCTTCCTAATCTATAGGTTGACCTATGTAAGTAGTGCTCTGATGAAGACATAGCGTTTTAGTGGCCATGACCCCCTAAAACACTTGGTCTAGCTCTGGGTCTCTTTATGGTGTGCATGGTCCAGAAATGCTGTTCTTGCCCAAAAAGCAGTGGAGGTTCCTCAGCTGTCAACTGACCTCTTCTGCCAGTGCAACTCATGGGTGGACTGGGATCCTCAGCTTGTGGCCTGATGTAACAGACTTATGCAGAGAAATAAGGTTGCCATTTATGCTCCTGTGTGGTATTTCATGCCCCGTGGAATGGAGGTGCAGCTCAGGAGGCTGACTCTAAAGCCTAAAAGGGATAAACCCAACTCCTCTCTGGATTTTTCACATGTACCTGCTAATTTCCTTGTCCCTGTTGATTGATGGGCACATTGCATCTCCTCAGCATACCTGAGATTTCCACTTGAAGCCTGCATGTCACTTTGAATCATAGAATCACTGAGTGGTTTGGGTTGAAAAGGACCTTAAATATCTGTGATACTATTTTCTAGTTCCAATCCTCTTGCCTTCCGCTAGACTAGGTTGCTCAAAGCCTCAACCAACCTGGCCTTGAGCACTTCCAGAGATGGGCCATCCACAGTTTCTGTAGGCAACCTGTCTCACTACACTCACAGTGAAGAATTTTTTTCCAATGCTTAATCTAAATCTACCCTCTTCCAGTTCAAAGCCATTGCCCTATGACGTATCCTTACATTCCCTTGTAAAAAGTCTCTCTTCAGATTTATTGTAGGCCCCCTTTAGGTTCTGGAAGCTGCTATAAAGTCTCTTGGGAGCCTTCTCTTCTCCAGGCAGAACAACCCCAACCCTCTCAGCCTGTCTCCATATGAGAGGTGCTCTAGCCCTCTGATCATCTTTGTGGTCTCCTCTACTCACTCCAACAAGTCAAATATGATTTCTCATTAACCAGCACCCTCAAGTCCTTCTCCTCAGGGCTGCTGTCAATCAAGTCTTTGCCCAGCCTGTGTTTGTGCTTGGGGTTGTCTCAACCTATGTGCAGGACCTGGCACTTGGCCATGTTGAACTTGATTAGGTTTGTGCTGGCCCACCTCTCAAACTGTCCAGATCCCTCTGGATGGCATCCCTGCTTTCCAGTATGTTGTCTGCACCTCACAGCTTGGTGTCATCAGCAACCTTGCTGAAGGCACACTTAATCCCAGTGTCCATGCCACCAACAAAGATGTTGAACAGTGCTGGTCCCAACACTGACCACTGAGGGATACCACTAAGCACTGGTCTCCGCTTGGACACAGGGCAACTCTCAAGAGTGTGACCAGCCAACCAGATCTTTGCTTAAAGAACTTCAAGAATTGACCTAGTGACTCTTAGGGTGACAAACCCCACCAGCACGCAGAAACATTCGCAGAAGAGTATTGTCCTGTTCGAAGTAGGGAACAACTGCATAGGTGCCTTTGAAACTGAAGGCTTTTCATTCCTGTTTTGACAAATATAAACCACCTGCTATTTGCTGGATTGAGGTTGTGCCTGTGTCTGCCACCGTGGTTCAGAGGTTTGCATCTCAAAGAACCTTTGGTTCATTCTGGGTCTATCTGGAATGGAGAAAGTCTGGGCAGCTGAACTCATTCCAAAGCAGTTCATCAAACAGTAATGTTTTCAAGAAAGTTTTATTTTGCCGCTGTGTCTACTAAAGAGTTTAAGGCTGCCCTGGCAGAGGATCAAAACCTGTATTATTTGGTACTGCGCTGACTTCATAAAGGTTTGCAGCATGGACTCAATTAAGCCTGAAAAGTCAAGAAGGTGTGTCTTTCTAGTCTTTACATTAAATGCACACTGTATCTCAAGAATTCTGGAGTTGAACATATGCCATGTTTTGAAGCCAGTATATTTGAAAGCCAACAAAGAAATATACTATGCTAAATATCATGTATCTCCTGGAAACAACCTCAGTTATAATTCTATCTTCTGCCATGAGAGATGCTAGTAAGTACTTCCAGTAAAGAGCATGTAAAGGTGGATCCTAAAAGCAAGGACAAAGAATTGTAGAATATTATTATTTATCATTGAGTAACATTGCAGACCTCTCCGTCTTCATTTCACTGGAACCCTGGCTGAGTGCTGAAAGGCATAATAAAAACAATCAGTATATTCTCATTTTTCTGTGTGAAAAGATGAAGTCATGGCATATGGTCAGCTCACCAGTGCTGTTAATAATAAACCACAGATAATTAAGCACTGATTTATTCCTCTATGTAAGTGAAACAAATTGCTTTAATGGCTTTTGCTGGGGACCATCTAGTCAAATGGATTATGTATAGGAAGTTCAAACTAAAAATTATTAGAGATCATATTTCAGTGTGGTGGAGGTTTATGGTAGAAACAATTAGAAACCTAACAGAATGTGTCCTGTATTCTCTTTGATGGAAAATCAGATATTAATCTGGGGAGAAGTCTAATTCTCAACACAGCTGCTCCCCTTGCTCTGCTGCACCAGATTTAAGCTGGATGAAAATGGAAACATGTTTAAAAAATTGATCATAGCTTATAATAGCAATAATCACCTTGAAATTGGTTGTTACTGTAGTTAATGAACAGAGTATTAGAGCATAAAACGCCCTCCGATTCCCTCAGGCTATTAACTAACAAGCTGGTTGTTAACTGCTGGTCAGATAGTATCTCTATTTGGTAATTGTCTTTCAAAGGCATGGAGCGGATCCTGAGAGCCTATGAGATGAAGTGGAATGGGATAGTGACAGGGACAGAGTGGGATCTTGGAACAGGTTACCTCTATTGCGAGACTCTGCTTTAGTTGTATGTGTGGTCCAGTTCCTCCATCCTTGTCTATGCATGTGAAAGCCATGCCACTGGCTGTCTGCTCCCACCAGAATTCCCAAGCAAGGGGAGGTTTTTCCCCAAGATGAGGCAGGGCAGCCTGTGGTGGAGTGTTGGGGATCTCACGCAGGCTCTCTGCAAGCACACAGCTGGCTGGTCTGAACCGAGAGAGGTCTTGCCTTCTCAAAAATGTGTCCTGCCATTTTGCACTCTCACTGGTCGCACTGTGGCTTTGTGGCAACAGAAAGGATGGCACCAAGTTTTAATCACCAAATAGGATAAAGAAAGGGAATTAATTCCAGTCTTCGCCCCTAAGCACATTCAGCCAAGGGCGCAGTCTTTACGCAAAAGCAAGTTCCAGGTTTTTAAAGCTTTTGTTGCCTCTGTGGTTATATTGGTCTTGTCCATTTTGCTTTTGGGTTTTGCCAGTCAAATGCCTTTCTACACTTGGAGGAAAGGCTCCCCATTCATGTACTAACATGATACCTGATAAGCTGGCTTGTGAGCTGATCAGGTGGCTTGAGGCTTGAAGGGGTCACAAAGCCACAAGTCTTTTTTTTCCTTCAAAGGCTGCAGATCTTCCTGTTGTGTGAATTGAAATCCTTGTTCAGTTCTAGGGTGTCAGTGATACCACACAGTGCATTTTCTCCAGGATGCCAGCAGATTCAACAGCATTATTTCAGACCTTGATGTATCAGACAATCTCTTCTTGCAGAGGGGCACTGTTGCTGCTCAGGTATCTCCTGTTAAAGCTCAGCCAGGCCATGACATGATGCTTGGCAAGTTCTCAGTGGTCTTTGAGTTTGAAACTTTGTAGGAAGAAATTCTTCATTATGAGGGTGGCGTGGTCCTGGCACAGTGTCCAGAAAAGCTGTGGCTGCCGCATCCCTGGCAGTGTTCAAGGCCAGGTTGGATAGGGCTTGGAGCAACCTGGTATAGTGAAAGGTGTCCCTGCCCGTAGCAGGGTGGTTGGAACTGGATGAGCTTTAAGGTCCCTTCCAACTCAAATTATTCCATGATTCTGTGATTCTATGTATGGTTGCAAAAAATTACAGGGATGGTTCAGTTTATCATGCAGAGTTTTGCATAATCTATATTCCCTTTTTGTATTGATTACATAGTCCCTTACAAAAACCAGTCTGACATGGAGATACTGCTTTAATTTAGATGCATGTTGCTTTCTGAACTGTAGAGTAGTAAAGGGCTAATAAAGTGATATCACTGTAATTGCCTTTGCAAACCAAAAGATTCGGTTTTGCCCTCTAGGGTTTTCAGGTGTTCATAAATTTATGGTTTACCAGTCAAAGCTGTGGTATCTTTGGAAAACTTAATGTCACAGAGCATTTATGACTAACTTGGTGTCTTGGTCCCAAGAGTCTGAAGTAATAGGAGCAAATTTCACTATTGCACATGCTATGTTTAAGTATTTCTTTTTTCAGCACTGTTGGGGCCCTTATTCCTAAAGAAATAGCTCTTTACCAGAACTGGCAGCAAATTTTTTCCCATGACACGTGACGTGTCCTCGACATTAAAAACACATATGGAAAAAAGTGGGTGATTTTTGATTAAATTTCTGAGTATTTGATGGGAAAGGTTAAAACATTTTTTCTTGACTAATACCTGGCTTATAGCACTAGAGAGGTTTGTTGTGCAGACCACCACAGGCTTTTTATGGGACTTAAAAGCAGTTTATATCATGCTACAGCTTCAAATATAATTACGCTAGCTCAGAAAATGCTTTGCAGACATAAAATTCCACTTGTCAGCCTATAGTTTCGATGTCTTAGGTGCAAGAAGGACAGGCTGCTTCACCAAGGCATTTCAACCCTGTGCTCTGAGAGCTGACTCATTTCCAGGTTGCAAATACTCTGTGGTCTGTTGTGACCTTTTAAACTTTCCTAATCAAATTGAAGAGAGGCAACTTGCTGAATATAATCTCTATAGAGTGGAAGACTTAAAATAGCATCTTTTTCCCCCCTTGTTTTTACAATATTTTGGCAGAAGTTATTATAACTTAATTTTCTATGGCAGCATCAGCCACTCTTTTCTCCTGCTTTACAGGTCCCCTTCTCCTGCAGGGGCTGGCAGCTCACCCAGAGCTCCACAGAAGTGGAAAGCTGGGCCCCATGGCTAGGGGGACTGGTGAGGTTTCCCAGCTTGGCTCTACAGCACCCAGTTAGGGGAAGGCTAATAATTAACACAGGCTGCTGCAAGGAAGCTGTGAGCAAGGACCATTCAGTTGCTGCCCCACTATGGTGCAGCTCTTGAGCAGAACCACGGGGCAGCAGCTAGTGCTGTGCAGACACTGGTAGCAGACAGAGGGGGAACTACAATAGGGCAAGGCCAAGGTGAGAGGTGTAGTCAGCCTATCCTTTAGGAGCAAGGTAGTTGGGAATCCCAGATGAGACCCATCAGGGCAATTAAGGCTCATTAGTGCCTTCAGGAGCCTGACAGCATGATAGGCATTTTCCTTGATCTCTTTTTGAGGGATTTGCCTTTGTATGTAGAAAAAGATCTGCTTTTATGAAGACAAGAAAGGGTTTTATGGGTGTATTGAAGGTAGGTCTAAAAGGGGCCTACAAGAAATCTGAGAGGGTCTTTTATAGGATCATGTGGTGGGGGTGGCTTAATCTGAAAGACAGGAGATTTAGATTAGACATTAGTTAAAAAGTCTTCATTATGAGGGTGGTGGGACACTGTCACAGGTTGCCCAGAGAACCTGTTGTTGGCTCATTGCTGGAAGTGTCCTAGGTGAAGCTGGATGAAGCAACCTGGTCTAGTGGAAGGTATCCCTGTCTGTTGTAGGAGAGTTGGAACCAGATGATCCTTAAGGTTCTTCTAACTGAGACCATTCTGTTATTCTATGCAGAAGAACCTGTTTCTAGGCAATAATTAAATTTTGATGTTATGTTATTGTCATTAATAATATCATTTGAGGAAGGTGAGAACAGTATTTCTACCTCTAGGTGTTCTATTGTGGTACATTGTGCATGTGGAGAAGTGAAGGCTGGACTGTGCAGTCGAGATGGGTGAAAGTAGGACTGTGACCTTCCACCTCTGCTCTGGGTATGCTCTCTAGGCTGTAAAATAAGTGGTAAGTCTGTCTTTCTTATACCTGGCTTTTACTCTAACAATGGAAATGTCTGTGTTAAGTGAAATAATGTGGGTTTTTTGAAGTCTGGGTTTTCTGGCTCAGTGAGGTAAAAACTGAACCCATTCAAATTCACTTCAGCTTGTACTTTTTTTTTTTTCCACCTTAGTTTTCATTCAGCTGCCAAATCGAAAATAAATGATTCACACAATGCCACCTGACAGTTTGTTGGAGAAATAGTCTCCTGAAAAATGTACAAGCTTCTTTTGTAAAAGATCTGTGATTTCCTCTATGGAAGACAAAATGCTTCATCCAGGATTGAATGAAACCTGTAGAAGGACTGCAGTAATTTAAATAGGTTTTATCCCAAATCCTGTAACATTTTCTCTGTAGGTACAGCTACTCAACACTACCTAATGAGCTCACTGTGCTGATCTAAATGCCATTGAAAGTATAATGATGTTGTTAAAATGTAAACGGGATTTTCTGTTGCTGTATGATAAACTACCTGAAACTTTACAACTAACTGGGTTATTCTATTTCCTGTGCTGTTCTTTGCTGTTAGAGCAAATCAAGTGTGCTGTCACAAGTGTATTGTGGGCACAGAACAAGGCTTTGGGGGCTTTGATTTGTTTTCCTCTTTGTTTAAGATTATAGTTGTTAATATTGAACAAAGCTGTTGTAGTTAAAGCTGTTTGAGAACTGTGTCCAGCAGCCAAAGGGCAGAAAACCACTCTCCTCTGATGGAGGATACTTACCAAGCTTCCATCAAAACCAAAGTGGAGGCCTGTCTGAGCTGGCTGATTTTTCTGCTTATCCTATTTTGATCCAGAGAACAAAACAAGAATATGAAGCAGCTACAAAAAAAAAAAGAAAAAAGAAAAAAAAAAAAAAAAAGGCACATATGGAAAAATACTTTCAGGGTTGAATTTTACTTCCAGTATTAATTTTGAGTAAAACCTCGCTCTGCTAATAGTTTTATTTCAGTAAGGCTGTAACCAAAGCATACTTTGGTGTGAATGAGGTGAGCTGATCTTGCCTCCAACCAGCCTGCAGATAAACTTGATTTTGGTATAGCCCCTGAACCCTGAAGGTAAGTACCATAGAGGGATTTTTCTGGTGGTGTTGAAAACTCAAGAAATACCTTTTGTTTCTCCGTTTCTCCTGCCTCTTTTACTATAACTGTGAAGAAAATTATTTGCAATCTAGCAGTTATTGCACCTTCTCTTCTCCACAAGTGTAATGAACTGGCATTTTACTGCTTAGCTCTGTTTCCTCTACTAATGGTCCGCAAGGAGGCATTTTCCTGAAAGGTTACGGAAACCTTGAGAGATTAAAAGCCAGACTTGAGCAACTGTATTTACTGATTTGCTTCAGCACTGTAAAGGTGTTGCCCTTAGTCACTTTATTAAGGAAGCAGCTTTCTGGGAAGAACTGGTAGTGTAAGAAATTACATCATGGGCCAGAAGGAAATTTAGGAATTGGAATAGAGACACCAGGGGGTACAGCTGATGAGAGGAAGATATGAAAGCTGGGATAAGTTTAAGTTTCTCTAAGTTACACAGAGTAGAATTGGGAGAGAAAAAGACAAAAAAGCAGCTTACTGTGAACGTTATTTCCAGAAGCATCTTTTCTCCCATGAAGTTTAAAACTTTCTGGATTCTGTGTGAAATGAATCTTAACTAGAGTGGAAGAATGACAGGCCTGCACCAGATTTTTCTGAACCTCTGAAGAGGTGCTCAGGGTGAGGCTTTTGGAGGTCAGTTAGATAATAAAATAAGGACAGGACTTCCAAAAGGGAAAAGAATAGACTTTTGCATAAACTTCAGCATGTAGTTAACTCACTTTAGCCAAACAGCGGTGACAAGCGGTTGTTAGTTTCTTCTTTGGCCTTTACTGCAATAGTTTTGTATTCTGGCTTAGATAAAAACCTAATTCCCCCTTCAGCTCTGTTTTGGGAAAACAAGAAATTAAATGAAATCCCAATGTTGAGTCTTATTACAAGTTTGCTGTTCAAGAACCCTGATGTTAGCAATGCTCTTTTCAAGCTGCTTTGTATTTTTCTCCCCCCGTCACTTTCTTCTTTTTCTCGGGTCTGTTTCCAGCTGAGCTTCAGTGTGTTTTCACTGGAGTTTTGGCCAAGTACCACTCATACTTACTCAGCCCTCGCAGTAGCAGAGTTAAACTCCCGCTTCTTGTGTTGCCCGTTGTACAGTATGTGGCCTATCCATATGTTCTCTTAAGAGACCTACCTCTGTGTGTGTCTGTTCATCCAAGCAGTGTGTCATAATTCAGTATATACCATTGAGTGATTGTAGCTGATGGTAGCAAAGCAAACTGGTTGTGTGTGTTTTTGTGTGTAAGTACAGACTTTATTAAAACTAGCTGCTTTAGAAAACCTGCAGATTCATATTATATTAAACTCTTACAGTAACTGGTCTCCTGGAACAGTACATTTGTTCTTGTAATGGGGTTCAGATATACGCTTTATATTAAAGTTCTGCTTGTAAATAGTTTATAAAAAGTTAATTATTAAGAAGTGCCACGGGTATAAACAGCTTGGCCTGAAGCAAAGGCTCTACACAGATCTCTAAGGGCTGAGTAACTATTTGTTTAGATACACTTCACACTTGGGTGGCTTACCTTTGTGTTTTGGAGTTACTTGCATCTCTGTCTCTACCTTCTAGCCCTCTTAAGAAAAGTGGTATGTTGCTCTATTGCCATAAGGAAAAAATTGGTCCAAGTAGCCAACAGAAATAGAACACATCTTACATCTTTAAAAAAAAATTATTTATTACTTCTGCTAATTGTATTATCAAGTGAAACTAAACTCTGTGCTTAACTAATCTTGACTTTCTCACCCAATTTTTATATCTGTTAATTCAGCGTAACATTTCATCTGGCTTGAATTTGGCATGTCACACACATTGTAATGGTTGAACACCTTTATGGAGATGGACTTTTAGGGTCATTAAGAGAGGAAACCTGTTCAGCAGATCTGCTTGTTGAAGTGTGCTTCTTCCCTGTGTGTTGTCACTGCTCCATGGATTTGGAAGGGGGGACTATTCATGTAAGAAGTCAGAAGCAGCTGCCTCAGGTTCTGTATCTGCCCCTTGCCTGGTCTAGGACTGGACATGGAGACCAGCAAATGCTATCGTGGCTCGTGCACTTGGTGTCATTATGTGTTTGGCTGACAAGTGGGAAAGTTTCACTATTCCTTCAGACAGTAATTGCCTTCAATCTCCATGTTTTAAAGTCTTAACTAATGATCCTTAAGATGGACTTCTCCCCATCCTCATTAACTAATTAAACAATTCAAAATAAAGAGTTATTCAGGCTGCAAAATATTGCTGAGAGGGCCTTTAGTGCAAACATTAGCATTTTGCAGAATCTATAACCATTAGAAAACAGAAGCATGATGCCCCAGACAGTCCTGTCTTTATCATTTCAATATGCTCTGCTATTGCACATTAACACTCCTCTCCCGAGTGTATCTCTGTGCCCCCCTGGATATCATGTATTACTGCTTGCGTCTGTTCTTTTCTCTGTGTCAAGTTCTGCAGTGAGGAGTGTGGGAAAAGCAGCAGTAGCATCACTGGAGGAGTCTTGTTGATTTGCTGCAGTTTTTCTGCAGCTTGTTTACAAGTATGTGATGCTTGAGATTTTGAATGGGAATTTTTGTTGTCTCACTTGCACAAAGAGTAGGAAAATACTTTGAGTAAGAATACTGCGCATTTCTCTCTCTGAGCAAAGCAGCTTGTTGTAGACTGAAAAGCCACTAGAGAGAGATGGTGAGGAAATAATAACGTGAATAAAATATTACTGTTCTCAAGAGAAAATTTGAGGGAAGGGAATATATTTTTGGGGAGGTTGTCCGATAGGGCGTATTATGTTGCATATTGTTTCCTAGACTCTGCTGAATATCTGACAGCACTGAGAACATGGGTGAAGTTACTAATGGTACACACTGTTCCACCAGTGTTGTAGGGAGGAACTGATTCAAATCTGTCAGATGGACTAAATACAAAGTGAAGTTAACACACAAGTACTGTGGTTTTTACCCTCCTGAGACCTGGCAAAAGCTCTTCAGTAATTTTTCCGGTTGGTGCCAGACACCACTAAAGAATAATCATGAGTGGTTTAGATGAGTTTGGAGCAGGTAAGATCAAAGTTTGAACAATTGACATGGATAGATAAACATGGAAAAAATGAGCTGAGTTGTGAAACATCCCACTAAGGGAGTTGTCACCATTTGCTTTGTTCAGACTGACTCCATCTTTGGAAAACTGCCACCCTCCAGCATCCTTGGGGAGCACAACAAGTTTAAGGCAACATTCAAGAAGAAGTGGTCACTTAAAGCACTGAAATGGTTGTCTTAAGGGAGGTACATCATGTTTTGCAGTGATGCCTGTGGATCTGTGTCTGCTCTTGCTTGTTAGGACTGCTGAAAGCATGGGCCAGCCCTGCTCCTCATTAGGGGCAAGAATGAAACAGGTCCTGATTTTATCAGTGGGGTGAGGGAAGGAGCACTGGGCTTCCCTAGCCCCCTGTCTGTGCAGACCTGCACAGATGCTCTGCCTCTGCCTTGTCCTTTCCTGCACATGTGCCTGCCAGCGCCTGCAGGAGTTGCAGCCCTGGCTGTGGCCATTTTCCTACTGGTTTCTGTTTCAACACAACCTGTTTCAGTTTTTTTTTAATTTATCTTAAAGCTACAGAGCTGAAATCATAAGCTTCAAACAATAGGTCACTTTTTATTTATGTGCATTTTACGAGCTTGCTATTATAGGATGTAATAGCTCTTTGGATGTTAACTTCTTATTTATGCTTAGCTTTGATGTAGCCATATGCAAAACATTGGGCATACAGTTGGGGAAACAGAAAGGGCGAGTGAAAAATAGCTGTAAGCCTAAGCTAGGCTCTTGGATATAAAATGCCATTTTAAGCAGTAGTAACTGTTGTAGGTGTTCTCCCTGTTGAAAGGTCTCTAGAGAAATTGTGAGCAAAATGAGTGCACCCAAATGTGCCACCATTCCTGTAATTCAGTGATCATAACTATTTTTCATCAAAGTGGAACTTCCTTATGCTTTAATGTGACAAACTCTTTTTTAGGAAGGAAAGTGGATTTTCAGTACTTTCACTGTTTTTGTCACCATCTTTTCTTTATTGCAAATCTACATGAAATTCTGACCAAGGGGAAATGGCTTTTAAGCTGAAAGAGGGTTGATCTAGATTAGATGTTAGGAAGAAATTCTTCATTGTGAGACATTGGAACAGGGTGCCCAGAGAAGCTGTGGCTGCCCCATCCCTGACAGTTTTCAAGGCTAGGTTGGATGAGGCTTGAAGCAACCTGGTCTAGTGGACTATGGCAGGGGGGTTGGAACTAGGTGATCGTTGTGGCCCATTCCAACCCAAACCATTCTGTGGTTCTCTCATTAGACTGTTTGCTGCCACTGAATGATCATAACTAAGAAAAGAATGATCATACCAAGTCAGACTTACAGGTTTGTATAATAGTGCATTCACTGTTGTGCTTTGGCAGACAGTTATGGGGGAGTATAAGAAGCCAGTATAAATCTTGAACTGTGTTTCCCATGCAAAGTCAACAGCTCAGACTTCACAGAACTCACGGCTTTGTTTTTAGCAAATATATCTTTTAAAAACAGTATTATTGTTAAAGGGAGATACTAAGAAGCATGCTGATTAAACATAGCAGATTAAAAAGAGGTTGTTGTATTACCAAAGTCAACACCAGAGCTGGGGGCAGATTTTTAGTGCTGTAAATCCTAATGGTTCCACTGGAGACAGCAGTGTTGATCCACTTGGGTGAAGGATGTAGCCTGAAACTTTAATGCTTTTAAAGCTTATCTACGTTTTCTGTTATTCCTTGGTGGATTTTATGGCAGTGTTTTTGTAGTTACACAGATTTTTAGGGTAGGCTCCCATCTGATAAGCCTTTGTAACAGGTTTTGACCTCTGTGTTCTCCTGTAGCTGTTCTCATGGGGCAGTGAAGTCCATGCATACTAATGAACAATGGAGGGACATAAACCCTCAAGAAGAAAATAGATTATTCTTTTGTATTGTTCTTTGAACTCTGCCTCAACTTCTCATCCCTTTACTCATAGCAAATATTGTGTGTGCAGTGAAACCTGTTTGCTGCCTTGCAGTCTGTACCCCCATCTGGGCAATGCGATGGGGAGAGTTTCAGTCTCCCAGATCATTTCACTATGATGTTCACAGTGCACCCTACTCCCCAGCCACAAACTGTCAAGTAGAACTCATTTGTCATCAATGGCTCAGAAAATTAGGGATGCATCAAAATCAGTGGTGGAAGAGGCTTGCTGAAAAAAATCGTCTCTTCTCCTTGCAGATGCAGGGCTGTACCATACTGCAGTTCTTACATTTTTCATCCTTTGTTTAGGTAGTTTCAGAAAGACTCAATCAATAGCGCTCAGCCATTTCCCTGGGGAGATTATTCCACAGTCAAATATACCCACTTTTGCTAAATGTTTCCAGATAGCCATTTTTTCACCCCTCCACTCCCCCTCCCCCCCACCCCTGTGCTCAGTTTCATCCTATCACTTCTGGTTAGTTATACTTCCTTGAGCCAGCTGATACAAAATCTTTTCCATTCATGGGGGAAAACCCTCTCTTTTTTGGGAGGAAGAATCCAAGGCTTAAGATGAAACTTCTCCATTTCCATTGTCTAAGGAAATTGCTTTCTTGCCCTCCCTTTTCTGGCAAGTGTTGATAGCTGGAGGTGCTTTACACAAATACCCTGAATAATCTGTGTACTGATTATTATAAGTATTGTATTCTACTATAGCATTAAGTAGTTACGGAATAATGTTGAGTACAGCCTGGAAGGTGCTGTAATATGGCTTCACCTTATCCTTTTGCCAGGTTAAGTTCAATCTCTCAGTCCTGCAACAGAAGCCCTTGGATACCAGCTCTATTTAATTGGTCAGTGATTATTGTTTTGTGGGTTTTTTTCTTGAGAGCACTCTAGCAAATGCACTTGAGTCTCTGTACAACACAAATGTGAACTCGACTGTACCCCTTCTTCAAAACGCAGAGGGGATTTTCCTGTGCCAGGGGCAGTTTGTTGTGCTGTGTGGCAGTTGTTCTGAACACAGATATTTCAGTCTAAGATTGATGGAGCTGGCTAAGCACTGAAATGCACTGAGAAGGCAACTATGATTTCAGACTTGGGTTGTAGCTGGAGGTGCTTGGATGCTGTAATTTCTGTTCACTTTTCTAGGCAGCCACAATTTAATAAATCTGCTGCTGTCCTTGAAGTTGAATGAAGTCTCTGGAAGCAGGAGGTTCTTGGTTTCATACTGATGCCTGTCTCATTCAAAGTTGGTTTTAATTCATTAGACTGATATCAGAGTATCTGGAAAGGGAATGATTCTGTGGTTCAGAAAGGGTTAGCCCTGTTCTGTAGTACAGTATCTGGCCTTCTGTGTCATGTGTTGCACAGGTACAATTTCAAGCTGAAGTTAAAAACTGTGTGTATTTACCTTTTTCCCTTCCACATAGTGTCTAAGCATCATGACCACCTAGGTGAAGAGCTGCTTTGGGAAATCAGTAGTGGGATGGAGAACAGCAGGGTACTTGTTGCTGTTGGGCAGGAATGTGGTAGTGTTGTGTGGACTCATTCTAGCACAAGCCTTACCCTGAAAGCAGATGTCTAGGGCACACGAGCAAGACATGCTGTACTTGCCAGTGTCGTCTGTCCCCTTCTCATCCTTGATGTCTCCTGTGCTGGCCTCTGCCAGCTAGCTCTGCATGGATGCCCTCCAGCCCTGGCACTCCTAAAGGCCTGCTGCTGGTTCCCGGAGGTGGGGCTGTGCGCTCAGATCCCACAAGCTGGGCCTGGGCTGTGCAGGTAACGTTACCATTTTCTCACTTGCTTTGAGCATCTGGCTTCAGCTTGACCTGGCTGTAGCATAGTCTCTGGGATTAGGAAGTTTTGCAGGCTCCAGGTGCTGGAAGCTTTTAAGGTTCTGGCTGGGAAATGAAGGGTTTGGGTATCTTTGAGGTGGTGTAGCAGCTGTGCAGTGGCTTTGTGAGAATCAGTGTGGGAATAAATCATGTAAATGGAGTAGATTAAGTGATCAGGTTTTAGGTGCAACTCCATGCAAGTAAGTGGTGTGCTTTGACTAAACGGTGGTAAGGAATTGCTTCCACCTTTTTGTGCCATATGAGCTCTGCTTTTTGTAGAGGGCGATTTGAACCTACCAGCTCTGACTTTACTCAGACTGTACTGACAAGAGTATTGAGGTCTTTCTTTTATTCTTGTCTAGTTTGGCTCTGCTTTCTCCTCTCTGTGGTTTTCCCTTGTAATGTAAGAGTCAGTAGAAATGATCTTCCAGAGGAGGACTGTGTCCTAGAAGATTACCTTTCTATATTTAATCATCCTTGGAGCTTTTATTTTGCTAAAGGACTAAAGTGGCAGCCTTTAGAGAATAATTATATGAAACACCATGTGTGAGCAAAGTGTGAAATGTCTCCAGTACCAACCAAAGCTATAGATATTTTTATTAAATATTAATGCCATGCATTTATAAAGGGTTTGCCAAGCAGATGTTAAGCTGGGCTTTGTGGTAATTTAATTGAGCAAGGAACATTTCCTGCCATTTTTATCAATGTCAGGCTTTACATGACATTTTAAACTAAAAATATAAAATGGAGAGAAAGAGAGAGAGAAATAATTAATAATCAGTTTCCATTCATGACTATCTGTTAATATTTCCCTTCAGAGGATTTAATGTTTCTCCTGAATGTTTTTCTTGGAGGCAGATACAAATCTGAGCTAACTTAGACTCTGTGCAAATTCTTCCACAGGGCCTCTGTCTGGAGTCTGGCCCACTCCTGCTAATGCAATTCTTACTTTTCTATTTGTAAAAAGATCATGGTGGTGATAATAAAAGCAAACCTTAGATTATCCTGAAGGCTCCGGCTATGTGAGGCTCTGAAAATATCTGTGGATTGAGCCCTTCTTTCCTCCTCAGAGCATTTCTCAATGCTTAAATGTCACAGCGGGATCTTCCTGTACAAAAATTATAGATTGATTAAACTTACTGACATTATGCCTCTGCAAAGTGCAATGTCTTAACAAGATTTAGCATCAGAAAGCATTTGATTATATACAAGTCATCGAGCAAAAATAAATAAGAAAAATAATAAAACAAAAAGGCGATTGAAATGTCTGTAGGTCAGGTGCAACATAATGATCCCATTCATGAAATATGACGGAAGGCCCCCTCCTCACAAGTGTGACATTATTTACATGGAAAAAGTGCGGTCACACTTCTACCTTGTGTGTGTTGTTTTTAAATTTATGAAACTCTGTATTTTTTATCCCCAGACATAAATGGGCTCGTCTCGGTTCTGGTCCCCAGAGACAGTGTCTGCCCCCTGGCCTGTGGGCGGGTGATCCCTGCGCTGAAAGTGACCACTTCTAGCTCCAACAGAAAAAGGGAAATATAGATCTTCATAAATCAAAGCATGGTAAGGCTGGGATGAAATGAAAAATCACCAGCTTGGTTTGTGGGTGTGACCTGCCTGCTTAGAACGGCACAGGCTTCCCATCAGCCCTGGGAACTTCTGTAGGCGCTTCTGAAATAGGTTGCATATGTGTTAAAGCCCCAGAATTATGCTCTTCACCCACTTTGCTCTATACTCTGCCCCTGCCACAAAGAAGGTATGACAGATTCTTTTGATTCACTGAATGCATCTGAGAGGGTCCCGCTTAAGGCAAAGAAGGTGTGTGTACAGACTGGATATGGGATATTGAAGATTTGGGTCCACTGCTTTGTGTGGACATGTGCATGTTTGCCTACCACGATGGAAAATGGAGAGGAGGATGCCATTTTGTGGTCTACTTGCATGCAACTACTTACAACTGATGCAGGAATGCAGCATATGTTGACTGCCCATACCGTGCTTAATAAGATCTGTACCAAACCCAGATGTTGTATAGAAGGCTCAGTATGTTATGCATGCAGCACAAAACCATGGAGTTTCCCACATTTCTTGTGGAATAAACTCAAAACGTCATTTTCTTGCGGTACATGTGTTCAGAGATTAAAAAACTGTTTTTCTTACAGTGCTGTATACAAGAGAGTTTATTTTGCATGCTCTGAATGGTGATGTTTTCAGTGAATTGTCCCACTAGATGGATTTGAGATCAATGTGACTGGTTGACAGGATGAGAAAGCTATTTATCAGTGTTGGAAGCAGGCCTGAGGCCTGATCAAACTATTTCTGTATTATTATTTTGAAAGAAGGCTTAATACTTATTTGACATTGCTTGCTGCCCACTTACCTATTTTTCCGATCAGTTGACAAGTCAGCAGAGTGCTGAGCAATATGACTGACAGACATGAAAATAATGATGAAATGCTGCCCAAATACCCAGTGTTCTGCTAAGCAGCAATTGACAGAATTATTCCCCAAACTCTGCAATGGGCTTTGAGTTTCTCCGTCATGCCTGGCATCTTTCCAGCTTCTCTCACGCTTATTTAGTACCACTTGGCCATATTCATTGCAATGTCTGCAAAAAACAGCTCTCCAAGAGACTGAAACACAATGGGAATGTTTTGTATTCTGTAGGAGTCTAATGCCATGAAGAAACACAAAACCAGGGAAGGGGCAGGCAGAGCTGCTGTGTTGCAAATATCTAGTCACCTTTTTGGAGGTCAAAGATTCATCTTGTAATTTGGATCTCGGGTTTTGGAAGTAATCAGCAGATGTTTTCTCAGCAGGCTTCTGCCCAAGATCCTGCCTGTAAGTCATGTGCCTAGTGCTGAATCAGCACCCTTGATTCCATAATGTTATAGCTTAAATGGGCGTAAAACCCCCAAAAGTTTCAGGAAAGTGGTTCATCACTGTCTCTTCTAATCTCCCCATTTAACAACCACCCAGAATTGGGGGTTCTGCTGCCTCTGAAGCTGGGCTCTTCCTTTTATCAGTTGTGTCAGTAGCAGGTAAAATTCCACACTTTGCACTTCACATGGCTTGTCACTTTTCTTTTGAGGTTTTCCTGTTAGAGTGAAAATGGCTTTGAGTATGCAACACTTTCTGGGTTTTGATGCAAAGATTTTAGGATTGGAGGTTCATGGGCAGGAGGTAAAAATGGGGAAGCATTTGATGTTTGACTTCCATTACCCCATGTCTTCTTTTTATGAGCTATAACAAACTCCTGGAGGTTTCTCAGGAAACAGAAGCCATTTGCATCTCGCTTGACCTGGTCGTTCATTGTGTAAGGAGGAGTTCTCACTGTATAAAAAGGAGTTCGGGCCCTGTGTCCAGCCATCAGTGTCCCATCAGGTATGGATTCCCAGAAGGATGAAAGCTAGTATCAGTTGATTTTTTGTGTTGGTGTTTTTTCTGATAGGGAAACATATGGTGCATTTCACTGCTCAGTGTTTATATTCCCCATACGATGGGCACACAGCTCCCATTAACTTTAATGAGACTTACATGCACAAGGGGGGCATATAGGCCGCATCGTGAAGCTCTGGGTTTTTATTGTTTTGTGTTACAAGCTGTGATAAATTAATATGTATCTGTAATGCTTACTTCAGTCTGCCAGCTCCACTGTGTTTTGCCATAGTAATTTTGATTGTTAACTGTACTGTATGTTTTGCTTAGGAGGCTGTCTGGTGGTGAAGACAGGCCAAGATGCTTGGCCAGAGGCTTAAATCTGACTCAGAAAATGAAGTGAGTTGTTGAAAAGTACTCAGAGGACACTGTGTGCAACCTGAAAGACTGTGCACTATGGAATTGGAGGGGACAGATCAGCAGCTGGTATTTCTTGCCCAGGTTCGTGGCTCATGCTTTGTTTCTGAGCAAAGCATATTGCTAAGATCCTACTTTTCAACAAATCCTGAAGGGTTAAACTCTAAACCAGGGTATCTGACAAGATTATTGCTCTATGGAGCACATATGTGTGCTACTGGGGATTTGACAGTGTGCTCCTAGCTTATAATAGGTTGGCTGTAGATCCAGCATCTCAAAATAAGGGTCCTAAACAATGAGTGTCTGTTCCAGGCTGGTCAGGCTGACAGTGCATGAACCTTGCTTGGGTTCAAGAGACCTAACCAGGCATGGGAAATCCAAAGCCCAGGACTGGCGGTGCAGGCTAGTGTCTGATTGCAATAGATAGCTGAGCCAGGCCTGTAAAACAAGCCTTTGCAAACACAAACAACAAGCTGCTTCAGGGTGCAGAATGCCTGTAAACCAATGGTAAGTGTGTATTACATGTCCCATCTTTTGTGCTAATTTCACAAAGAACATATTTGTTCTAGCCTCTCAGAGCATTAGTCCAAGCAGTAATGCCTCATGCGCATGTGCTCTGGACATCTGCAGCTCAGTCCCAAGGCAGGATACAAAAGCCCAAAAAGGATTTGCATTTCTGCTGCTATCTATGGTACAACCAGTGGTAAGGCGTTTTATCTGTAAGGCCTGTACTTCTTTGAAGCATGGCAGAGGTAAAATACTAATTTTAGCAGTTTAAAAATGTAGAAACCTTAGCGCAGTTGATTAAAACACATTTAAAAGGACCATCGAGCAGAGCCTAGAATCTACCCTTTAAACCTTAGCACAGTTGATTAAAACACATTTAAAAGGAGCATCAAGCAGAGCCTAGAATCTACCCTTTATTTGGTAAGAAAATGGTAATAGGGACAACCATCCTTTAAAAAACCATGCAAGTACTATAGGGTAAGCTACTTGACTCTCTTGATACCTTGTCTACTGATGGGTGCACGTATGTTTGGTCAGATACGTTCTTTAGTACGAGTAAACTTCCTTCAAGCTCCTAGTGGGATTTATCATAGGTTTATGAATTCCCTTTTGGTAAAAGGTGATGGTGGAAATGAGACTATAAATCTCTTAAATTATGTTGTTTGACTACTGAAGTTTAAGAAGAGTTTAAGGATGGAAACTGGGAGATCAGTCAGATGAACACATGGCTTATGAATAAGGAGGGATTGTGCAGCTCTAGGCTAAGATTGTGGTCTTTCATGGGAGAAAAATTGAAACTGGAGGGTTAAAAAAGAATTGGGGAAAAGGTGAAGAAAAAGATCTCATAGCCTGTGGAATGGTTATTTCAACACATTTGTTTCCATGGCCGTGAATGTGCTCACTCACTGTTGAGGGATTTTGCTTCAAGATCTGGTAGCCCAGATGAATGGGGTGTGTGTGATTTTTGCACAGATAGGGTCACATCCACTTTATGCCTGCAGATGCCAAAGGTGTAAACTCTAGAGATGAAAACCATTTGCATATTTCCTTTTCTTTTGCCAGAGTCCATAGTGAAAAAAAGAATTCTTGGCCACTGCAGTAGCAAGAAAGGAAAGAAATGCCAGGTTTTCTTGTCCTGACGTGAGTGCATGCTGTAACCTTTGTCTTTCAGTTTAAATACTCCAAGATCATCAGAAACTTCAATTTGAATGAACCACTTAACT
The DNA here is from genome assembly GCA_025447955.1 of Psilopsiagon aurifrons. Classification (NCBI taxonomy): domain Eukaryota; kingdom Metazoa; phylum Chordata; class Aves; order Psittaciformes; family Psittacidae; genus Psilopsiagon; species Psilopsiagon aurifrons. Next base: position 4,090 of record JAOEHY010003271.1, on the reverse strand, counting down.
CTGATATGATGAATGTGAGTGACCTTAATGTTACGGAAAGAGATGTCTGTGCTTAGTGCCAGATTTCCTGATTTGAAGGTTGCTTTCTCCTGCTGTTGCTGAGTTTTCTTTCTGAAGGTCTCAGTCTTCATGTCCTGGATGAGGATCAGACCTTCCAAAACTTGGGCGCCCCAGCCTCTCTCATGCACAGCCACATTTTTGGCAATGGTCAGTAGCTGTTCAACTTGAAAGCTATTGCTCGGGAAAATAAAGGATCCTGTTAAGCTGAGCAGGGAGAAGAGGATGGCTGAAGCAGTGACCTGCCTTCTGATGAGGCTCATCCTTATTGCAGTGTGCTACTGCAAAGGGAGATGTGAGGCCAAGGTGTTTGCAGGTGACATAGTTCTGAGTGGAGTGATTAAGCCCTGGCAAGAGACCAAAGGCTGCTCTGGATCAATCAAAAAATCCAAACCAAACCCTGCCTTTGTAGCTCATTACGTTTTAATTGGGTGAATATGCGTGGCATAGGAAACAATTTTTGACATCTTTCTTTTTATTGTGATGCAGTTATCAAGGTTGACTTCGATTTTCAATTACTACTGCATTTTAATGTTGAAGTTGGACATCTTCATGACAGCGAACCAAACTAGTAATGGATTGCTTCAAATTCCTCCCAGGTAAAATAGTGGATGTTTGGGGGTTTTGGGTTCGTTCTTGGGACTAACATTTTCAGTTAGTCCCAATGAAATCAAATGAAACCTGCAGCACTGTTGAATCAGCTGGTATTACTCAGCTTTGATCTGAACTTAGAGGTGGGCTGCACCAAAATACGAGTGGAGCACGTAGTTTGTGGTCCTTTTGGATATTGAGTTGTGCTTTCAGAACATGTTTCCTTACGGTGTTCAATCTCGTCCCTGTGATGCTGGCAGCTGGAAACACATCAAAAATGGCAGGTGAAGTTGTCATGTAACCGCCTCATTTTGGTGATTTAAAACTGAAGGAAAATATGCCAAATATTGAAAACTTCCTTCTGGTAAGAATCCTGTGAGTTGGCAACCCTGCCGATCCAGATTTTCTTCTCTTCTCCCCCACCCGGTCCTGTCAAGGGAAGTTTCTACCTGCAGAAATATCTTGTTTTGCCCCAAACTGCCTCTTCTGTTAAGAGGAGTGATCTACCATTGCCTCCATTTGCATGGAAATCATTATGTTCCTAGGGAGAGTGTCTTCTAAAATCAAGAATGGCAAAATCATGACAGCTAAGTGACCTTTTTAGTCTGTCTGATGCCGCACAAATGCCAAAATGTTCAGCCTTTTTGAAGTCCTGCATTTTCCTTTTAGCCACATGTCTGGCTAAATCAAATACTAAGAAAACAAACTAACCACAGCCTGCTTGTTTTCTCAAATAAATGCATCCAGATAAAGCTAACATCAGGGCATTTGCCTTGTGTCAGGAGGGGATACAGCAGTACTACAGCAGTACAGACCTGAGGATTTTGGGGTGGGCTGCTTTCCCGTGTGTTGTCAAGTTAATCTGGCTGTAGCCCAGCTTTAGTAGCCTCTATTCTGTACAAGGGTGACAATACTGTGCCAGTAGCTAATGCTACTTGTCAATATTCTTTTGAAGGAAAAAGAGCGTCTGATTTGGGAAGTAGAAGTATAGTGTTAGCCCCAAGATTGATTTCTGTTCCTCGTCCCCAGCTGCCCTACAAAGGTGATTTTGAGGAAGATAGTAGAGTTCTGTGAGTGCATCTATCTCCAGTTAACAATACCTTGGCTCTCAAGCCCCTGTGTTTTCCAGATACTATGAAATATGTTTGCCTGTTGAAAACTTTCTTTGTGTTGTGGTTTTGAGTGCTCTGTAATAGGCAAAACAACTTTCCATTTTCCTAGAGAACTACTCAGCTGCATCCTTTTGACATTATTTATTGAAGGCAGACACATTAACAGTTAACACTGGGTTTAATTTCACTCTCCCCCCAGCGAATGTTGATTCCAACTCTTCTGATTTTGATGAAGACTGGCTTTGCTGACAGCCTGTGGCTGGCACAACTACAAAGCTGATTTTGGGAACCTTAGAGGTTTATTTAGATTCCTTAAATGTTTTGGCTTGATGGTATCATGGGTATTTTGAAACTTTTGAAGCCTTTTCAATTCCTAACAGCACCAGGCAGGCAGACATAGAAACACACATTGACTAGGAAGAGAGTGCCATCTTTCCTTTGTTCTTCAGGCTTGTAAGTATCCCCAAGTGGACAACTCAGACCAAGCACAAAAAGGAATAATTATAGCAACTGGTAGATGGGGACTGTGCTCTTCACTTCCCTCAGGAGAGGAGGCAGAAAAACGATGCTTTGTGTGCCTGCCTTAGTGCAGTTTGCATTGGTGGAAGGGGTAGTGCAGATGTGAAATTTGGAGCCTGTGCTCTTGCGATCAGGTATGAGTGTAAAAGCTGGCTGCTAGGACTCAGCATGCCTTGTGCTTTCACTGTTCTGTGTGCTGTTTGGATTTGTACACAAAAAAAATCTTGGTTCTTCTTTGCATGGGGCAGGGAAGTGCATATGGAGGAATGCTGGGGACTGAAGGGAGGGAAGAGTGTGTGGAGGCAGCACCCTTTGGCAAAATGTTTTCATTCTGCTCCACCTGCATGTTTGGTGCTGGAAAATCATATGCAGGTGCTGCTTGGGCTGAGGAGAGGTAATAGTTTTGAGTAACAGGGATGTTCTTATAGCTAATGTTATAAAAGTGATCTTGGAACAACTGAGCAGGAACAGGCACAGATACTTAGGATTCATTTTATGAATCTGCATTTAGCTCCTAAAAATCTTCCAGTGATTTCTTATTAATGCAGTTATAGTAAATGCCTAAGCTTCTCCAAGAGCAGTCAGGAAGAAGCAGTGATGTTGTTTTGGGCTATGAAACATGAGGTAGGTTGGGTTTTGCCTGTTCTGTCCTCATGTGCTCTAGTTCTTGCCTTCAGCTGCACCCCCACACAGACTGTGATGCGCCTGGAATAAACCCCAGGCCTACAAAAGCCACTCCTCCACATGATTGTCTGAAAAGGGACTAAATGAATGCAGTTAGCCTCCGAAACCTGAGTATTCACCCCTCCAGTTGTATAGGATTTGGACTCATCCCTGGGGGTGTTCAAAGCCAGACTGGATGGGCTTGTAAGCAACCTAGTCTAGTGCAAGGTGTCTCCTGCCCATGGCAGGGGGTTGCAACTAGTTGAGCTTTAAGGTCCCTTCCAATTTAAACTGTTCTATGATTCAGCCTGGTGAAGAGAAGACAGGGGAGGCCTTATTGCAGCCTTTCAGTACTTAGAAGTGGCTTATAAGAAAGATGGGGAGAGACATTTTATCAGGGCGTGTTGTGATAGGATGAGGGGTGATGGTTTTAAACTAAAAGAGGGGAGATTCAGGCTGGACATGAGGAAAAAATTCTGTACAATGTGGGTGACAAAACACTGGCCCAGGTTGCCCAGAGAGGTGGTGGATACACCATCACTGGAGACATTCAAGGCCAGGCTGGATGTGGTTCTGGGCAACCTGATCTAGTTCAAGATGTTGCACTAGATGATCCCTGAAGGTCCCTTCCAACCCAAACTGTTCTATGGTTCCTGTGTGTCACTAGCTGATGCTGTAGCAGACTTTGTTTAGCAGTGTGTACTTAAACAGCAGTTGGTGCATGTTCTTCCCCTGCAGCTCTGTCTTCTCCCTTCTGCTCTCCATCCTTCTACCATCTCTTCATACGGTTTCAGCAAAGCTGTAGAAAGCTCTGCTGTTGATGATGCTCAAAGAATTAATTAGCTGTCTTGCAGCCTTGAGGCCTGTTTGCCTTCCCCGGTGCATCAAAGCATGTAGGAACATGCTTTGCACATGTGTGCAAGGACTGTGGCAGAATGCAGCTGCTTTTTCTTTTTCCCCTGCAAGGTTAGTGAACAGTGTTTCACGCACAGCCATGAGACTTGCTGCATTAGTAATGGAACTGCTTCACGGTGTGCAAGGAGTATGAAACCTCCGTACAACTTAAACTCTAATTAATTGAAATTAAAGTGGTCTAATGATTAGAGGGGGGTTATTCTCATAATCTTACACCCCCCCCCCCCCCCCTT
>JAOEHY010003268.1:0-15717 GCA_025447955.1 Psilopsiagon aurifrons | reverse complement strand
CCTGTCCATCAGTTCTGTAGCCCCATCACAGAAGGCCACCAGATTGGTCAGGCAGGATTTCCCCTTAGTGAAGCCATTCTGGCTGTCACCAACACCTTGTTGTTCTTCACGTGCCTCAGCATGCCTTCCAGGAGAATCTGCTCCAAGATTTTGCCAGCACAGAGGTGAGGCTGACTGCTCTGTAAGTTCCCTGGCTCATCCCTTTTCCCCTTCTTGAAAATGGGGGTTATATTTTCCTTTTTCCAGTCATCGGGAACTTCACCTGACTGCCATGATTTTTCAAATATGATGGACAGTGGCTTAGCAATTTCATATGCCATCTCCTTCAGGACCCGTGGATGGATTTCGTCAGGTCCCATGCACTTGTTTACGTTCAGGTTCTTAAGATGGTCTCGAACCTGATCCTCTCCTACAGTGGGTCCAGGGTCTTCATTCTCACAGTCCCTGCGTCTGCATTCCAGGACTCAGGTGGTGCGGTCAGAGCGTTTGCCAGTGAAGACTGAGGCCAAGAAGTCATTAAGAATCTCAGCCTTCTCCAAATCCAGGGTAGCCAGCTCTCCCGATAGCTTCCGGAGAGGGCCCACGTTGTCCCTAGTCTGTCTTTTATTCACTACTTACCTATAGAATCCCTTCCTGTTGTCCTTAACATCCCTAGCCAAGTTTAATTCTTAGTGGGCCTTAGCTTTCCTAACCTGGTTCCTAGCTTCCCAGACAACATCCCTGTATTCTTCCCAGGCCACCTGTACTTGCTTCCACCTTTTGTAAGCCTCTTGTTCCCTTTGAGTTTTCCTCAGCAGCTCCTTATCTATCCAAGGAGGTCTCCTGGCCTTCCTGCTGCACTTTCTTCTAGTTGGGATGCAATGCTCCTGAGCTTGTAGTAGGTGATCCTTGAATGTCAAACAACAGTCTTGGGCCCCCCTGCCCCCTAGGGCTATATCCCATGGAACCTTACTAAGCAGGTTCCTGAAGAGGCCAAAGTTTGCTCTCTTGAAATCCAGGGCAGAGAGCTTGCTGCACGCTCTTCTCACTGTCCTGAGGATCTTGAATTCGACTATCTCATGTTTGCTGAAACCAAGGCTGCCCTGGAGCATCACTTTCTCAACCAGCCCTTCCCTGTTGGTGAGGGCTGGTTGGGAATATAACGCTCCAGCCATTCAAAACCACAGAAAATTCCTTGGGTCCAGCTTATGAACCATCTTAGATCGCAAGTCACTATGTTACTAAATGTGAATGATGCTTACTGCAAACAGAGCCTGTGAAAAATCATTCTCAGCCTTCCAAAGCAATTTTCCAGCCTCTGGTTTTTGGTATAAAACCATTATATGCTTCTTCTCATGTATGCAGTAATTTGAATGGATCATGGCTGCTGCAGGGAATTAATCAGAGGAGGTAGCTGAACTTCACTTCCAAATCATTAGTCAAGACGGATAGAATCAGTCACAGAGGTCAGTGGAGTGGGTAAGCCATAGCTGTAAGACAAAAGGAGAGGAATCTACCTTCAATTTTTCTGTTCTTTTGTTTTTTAAAGGGCTGAAAATAGATTCAGATGGTTTCAAAATCCTGGTTTGCTGTCTAATACCTACAGGCTCTATTAGCATAAATCTTCCCTATGCTTTATCACTGACTATATTGCAGATGATCTCAGGAGTAAAGATCTTCCTATCTTCTGCTAATAGTAGCCTGGCAGCCTGAACTCTATTTTCTCTGACTCATGCAATATTCAGAGAAAAGATACTTCAGCACTTTATAACCTGTCTTACTCCTGCCTGTGAAAGATGGGGCTGCAATATACATACACACACATGAAGACCTACATCATGGAAGAACATGAGAACAAATCATAAGTATTGGAAAAGCTTCTTTTTTGAGCTGCAGCCAAAGGAGCTAAACCAAAAATTCAAAAGTACACTTGAAGATGAAGCTTGCCTAATATTTTTCTACCCCTCAGTCAAACCAAAGCCATCCATATGCCATCCTCTGAACAGCCTCTTTCCCAAAGCCTGTGTCATATAACACAAATCAAAGATTATATTTTTCAAAAACTTTCAGCAGCAGCTTTTAAATTTATGTACTGAAATCAACATACATAGATCAATTATATCATTGAGACTCTTAGGTCAGTGCTGTGGGAAATCTTGCTGATGAGATGCACTTGAACTGCTTGATACTTCTTAATTTATAAGCAAAATAAGATTCTACATTTGAAGTTTCATCTGGACAAAATTCTTTTTGCCATACTAGAAAAAGTGTTACAACCTTTCTATTTGTTAAACCACTTCATATATTTTCCTTTCAAAAAAAAAGAAAATAGATAAAAATTCAGAGCTACACAAACTGACTTTTCTTTTTGAAGTCTTCTATATCTTGGTTGCTTAATTTTGGATATGTTTCTGAGATTACCATGCTCAGGTGTCCCTTGTCCACTACCCTTAAAGCAAAAGGAACACATGGCAGCCTACATCTCCCTTCTAATATACAGGGGTATCTTCAGATATTAGCTAACAGTGCATTTGATGACTATCCTAAATGATCCATTTTAAATGCTACCTATCATTGACCTTTTTTTTTCCTTTTCTGCTACAATACAGTGTATAAAGTGATGATACTTGCAAAATGTGTGGAATTATTCCTCAGAAAGTAGCATACATTTAAATATCAAAAGGATTTGTACCTCTGTTTAGCTAAATAATATTAAATTGACATACAGCAAGTCAAAAGTGTTTTCATGATCTGGATTTGTTACATTTTCTGTACCTATGGGAAGGAGTGTTTTTTTTTTCCTGTTTCCATTTTACTTTTGGGAAGAACAGGGGAGGAATTGTTGGGTTTCTTCCAGAGCATGGTGAAGACAAGTCACTGCTACTGAAGTTTAGTATACTCTTATACTCTTTCTGCAATATCAGGAAAAGATGGTTTTATTTTTGGTTTGTTTTGTTTTTTTGGGTTTGGTCCCCCCCCCCCCCCAATCATTATGGGACACTGTAGTTCACATATTGCTGATAAAACTGATCTTAACATTTTTTAAAGATCATTGCACAGTGATGAATTTAGTCTTACATCCATCCTGGCTTGGTCACTCAACCCGACCTCTTGAAAACAGACATGTCCTGGTCAGCCGTATGGGTTTGTCTTATGTTGCCATTACCAAAAGAAAATTAATTAAGACCTAAGCTTGAAGACCAAATAAAAGATGGTGGCTTTAGTTCAGCCAGCAAAAAAAAAAAAAAAAACCAAAAAACAAAACAAAACCAAAAACAAACAACAGACCACAAGAAAGAATTATATACACTAGAGTTCAATAACAATAGTTTGAGCCAAAAAATAGAGTTGGAAAAAACAGTAAGGAGAAACAGAAGCAAATGACAATCTGGGTGGAATTAAGTGAATAGTTTTGATTAAAACAGGAAAGAATATACCTTTCATGAAAATATTTCTTTTCCTAAAGAAAATTCTCATTTTGAAGAAGCCTTTGTTATTTAAAAACCTCAGGCAAATAGGAAGAGGGGAAAAGGCTTAGAAGCAAAGGGCCATTATTCAAGGAGTGTTAGCCTGCAGTGTATGGAGTAAAACCTTAGTGGGGTTTTGGTGAAGAAGAAAGTAGTACATTATAGCAATTCTTGTGTGGCAATAAGATAAGGTGACAAGTAGTTGTTACTGAGGTCCTTTGAATGCTGTCCACTATGACAACACTCATAAACATAACTATGAAATCTCCTCAGAGGGAAGGCTGAACTTGTGTCATTGACTTAGTTATAATTAAGACAACAGTGAGGGGTTTAGCACTTACTTATGTAAATGTAAATGTTCACTAGAACTTCCTAATATCTATTTATTTTATTTTTATAGTTTATATGGTTGGCAGGTAAATGTTGACATCTTTGTAATATAAACATACAATATCACTTTTATACGCTTCAATGTAAACCTTGTACATTGGCTTATCTGGAAATCTTCACAGACAGCTTTGAAAATGCACTCTAATTGCTGAGGGTCAGCAATAACAGATTGCCAAAGTGGTCTGAAACTAAAACCAGCACAGATTATAGTGATTTATAGTGTAGGTGCCACTTGTACCTGTCATGAATGAAAACATAGTGCTTCTACCACCAGTCTCTCCTGGGACACAAAAAGGCAGTTCAATGTTAGCTATAGAAGAGGTTGCAAAACAGGCAGAGGAGGAAACAGCTTGGGGTTCTTCTTGTGACCACCTACTCAAAGGTATGTTAGTTGATGTGACAAATATCGTAGCTCAAGCAAACAAATTTTTACAAGAGAAGTCAATGTCTTCTTTACTTCTTTTTTGTTTGTTTTTTGTTTGGTTGTTTTTTTGCTGGTTTGTTTGGTTTTTATTTTCATTCCAATGTCCAGTTAAAATGGTAAAAGCTTCTACAGATCTGAGAGCCAATTGCAAATTAATTTTCCTAAACTTTAGAGCAAAACAGGCAAATATGTTTAAAAGGATTGCAAATTATTCACTTGTTCACCACAACAGCTCTCATAAATACCTATTGTTAACAAGACATAAGACAACTTGGCTCTTCTGGGTCATACTGCCTTTACTTAGGTACATCTGTTTGATGATAGAAAGTTCTCCGACATTCAAGTAAATTTTTTAAGCTTCATAATATTCTAAGGTCTCCAAATCCTTCCTCTTATTTCCTAATCTTCTCTTGCTTTAGGACATACAGCATACTTGAACAGTATGAATCAGAGTGAAACCTTATGAAAGGAGCTAAGTGTTCAGGCAACAAGAGGCTCTCCATGTTTGTGGGAAGCAAGATGTCTAGTCCTATTTTACAAGGAAGGACCAGACTGCAGCTGGACGTAGTTATTGCAAAAGCTTAGGAAAGAAAAAGCAAAATTTACTGCTGCCAATTCTGAAAGCATGTAGAGCACTCTAAAAAGATGTATTCCAGAGATGGCAGCTACTCTCTCTTTTCTACAATATTCCCATTCAATGTATGCAAATGTTTTTGTTATCATGGAGTGGAAACACAAATGTATGGCAAAGAATCAAACTACTGAAGCCCTGGTGTTGCTGTGAAGTCATTTCAGGGCTTTATGGAAGACAGCTGAACCCGTTGGGTAGAAAAAAATATCAGACCCTTCACAGATTAAGGCTATGATTATTTGGTTTTACTTTTTTCACCTAACTGGTAAAAGTTCTTGGAGAACTGGCTTTTCTCTTCAATTAATTTTTTACTCATACTACATCTATGTGACCCTAGAAAACACTTGGGAATGTGATTTGCTTTGCAGACCCAAGGACATAATTGCTTTCTCATTGCAAGGAATAACATTCATTGCCACAGAATAAGTCACGTTAACAATTCATGAAAATACAACAGAAAATGTTTTGTGAGTCAGAGCTTCTTTTTCTGTTACTGGGTTCAATGCCCAGTGATGAAAGCTTGTATCAGTGGAGGACAGCATCAGTTTCTGGTGAATACCAGACAACTACATTCCTACACAACCAGTAGTCCACCATCCTGCTACCCTCTGCATACATATTTGTGCCAGGGAAGATGAGCACAAATTGTTTTCCAAATTGGTTATATCTGTTCCTGTTCATGGAAAAGATGACACAGGTTACATTGTCATGGTAAATCTAAATCACTGCCTTTAAAGTTAGCTTTTGAATTCTTCATTTATTCAAGATGACAAGAAATTAATCCCTAATCATTTTTCAGTTGTTTTTCCCAAACCTCGTATTTCATCTTTTATCTAAATCTGCAATTTGGCTTCCTGATAACTAGCAAATTATGACAAATAAGTTAAAAGCATCATGCTCTTCACATGCAATATGTCTGAGAAAGGTAGTCATAATCTCTTGGGTTATATATTTTAGAATCTCAATTTAAATGCAGATTTTTAAGTCCCCAGTAAAGTATTCATAAGGGATGTATCACACTTGATTAAAATACCAATAGTGAAAATATTTTGAATTCAACGTTTTTTTCTACAGAGTGAACATAGTTAATAGGGAATCCCAAAAAGGATAAAGCTTAATGGATTATTTCTTTCAGGTAATGCAGTGATTCTTCAAGTAAGCTTATTTCAATATAACAGAATTCCAGTGCACTTGCTCAGAAAGGAGCTAATACATCTCAGATAATGCCAAAGCAATTTTTCCTTTTGTCATTTAAATTAATATTTATCTGTACAATAACTCTTAACTAGCAACAGTTTCTACTGGAAATGAAAAGCCCAAAATTGTGATTTGCCGTATTGCACCTTGACTGTTGGTTCACAGAGCCCTGGAGCTAAAGAAGGTGTATTATCTTAGTTGAGACATATTATTTGGCTGGCTAAGTATAAATACTAGGCTTTTGCACTGACCTAATCATTTTGGGAGCCATAGAAATGTGTTTCAGAATAGCAAGGCTTCCTTCCCCTGCCATTTAGCTGTCTGCAGTCTCAGGCCAGCTGACTGAAGAAACATTACCCTTGTACAGGAGAAAGGAGCAGCAGCGATAGATCCAGATCACTGTGCAAAGCCAGTTATTCAAACAACATGAATTTGCTTCCAGCCCCAAAGAAAAAAAATTAAGGCAAGATAAGAGATATTAATGCTGACAGACATGGGTTCATAGCAACATATGAGGAAATATCATTCAGCATGATGATCAAAAGGGAAGGCATGACAGCAACCAAACATTCCTCTAGTCTTCCTGAGGCCAGTAGCATTTCAGTGACGAGGCTGAGGAAGATAATGAGACACTCATACAAAGAACTGCTCTTGAATTTGATGTTTGGTTCTGCTAGGCCTCTTAACACACTGCATTAGCTCAGTGCAGTTCCCAAGGCTGGGTTTTTTTTGTATCTTAAGTGTGTATTGCCTAAATGCTATTGTTTTAGAAAAAATAGAGACCTTCTTAAACGACCTTTCAGCAACTGAAGTCCTCATTGACATTAATTACAAGATGCCTTAACCATCCTACTTTTGTCTCCCACTGTCATTAACTCTATTTCTGCCCGTCTGGAGCAGCTATCTAATACATTCAACCTCTTACCTCTGTTTGTTTATTTTTTTAACTATGATGAAGTGACCAATAATGCCATAAATGTCACATAAATACAACAGGAGGCAGGTCCAGCCATTCTATCTCATTTCAGCTTCTCCCACTTCTTAAATATTTCTTGAGGTAGTATGCACTTTTTTCAGAAGTTTTCCAGAATTCATTTTTTTCCTTCTCATATGGTGATTTATTTCCTTCTACATTGGTCAAGCTTATTCTTTCACAGGTCTACATTATTTAACCACGAGGCTTGTTAGTATTTTCTCTTGTAAGCTCTAGTCCATTTTTCAAAATTGCTTTCAATTTCCAGATTCAATCTGACAGCGCTGTGCTAGTTTACCTAAAAAGAAAAAAAAAAATCCTCTATCATTCCTCTGCATATCAACTCCTGACACAAAACTTAGAACTACACCAAAAAGATTTTGTTTTTCTTCAATCCTAACCTTACTTAAGCCTCACTCTCAAATGTTTCACAGTTTTGCCTCAGTACCATACTACCTGAGAGTAAGATGCTGTTGCTTCCCACATAAGCCATTCTTGTAACATTAGTCTTGTTCCATGTTGTTTGCTGTAGTGTGAACTAGTCCCCAAGAGATACCAAGCACATTAGGATCCCACTGCAGTCACCCACAATTGCAGGTGTCCTGCAGTTACTCTGTTTTTTAGAATCAGGTCTGCTGTGGTATTAATGCTTCCTTTTTCTTAAGACTGGGGAAAAGGAAGTTAAGATGTTTCCAAATCCTGCCCTAAAATATCACGCCTGCTCAGGTGTTTGCCTGTGATTTGTTTATGCCTGTTACCATTAATCTTTCCTTCCTCTATTTTCCAACTTTATCTGAAATGTCTAATGATTTTAATTGAAACCGCCACATGCAGTGGATTTGGATGATTAGGAAATATTAATGATGCAGTACTTTAATCTTCTTTGATAAAAGCAACTGGGGTTCCATGCAACTATGAAGTTGTGAAAAACAAATGAGGAAAGAGGAGTTTAATCACACTGCAGAGAAGTATTTTGCAGTGCAGCGTGTTGTGTTTAAACTACAATATTACAAATGTTGGTAGTGAAGATAATTTTTTTCCCCTCAGTTGTGTCAACTTTATTAGATTTTCTTTATCAATAACTGTGGGTTGTTGGGGGAGAAGTATTCAGGGATGGGAGAGAATGTGTGGTTATTATTCTGAGACTAACAAGAGTCTTCACCTTGTTCTTAGACCAGAAACTCCATAGGAACCAGGTGATATACACTGCTGTACGGCATATGCTTGTGTAGTCATAGATAATCAGAGCGTGAATCTGACCAGATCATGCTCCAAACTCTGGTTTAAAGTCCTTTTTGTATTTTCTTCTGTGTAGAGGGCTGGATAGCAGAATGAATTCTACAGATGCTGGGAAAAAATATCAGCAATACTGTATTAATACTGCTTACACACCTTTCAGCTGAGTGCTACTCATCTTGCTAAACCTTTGGAGCAATCAGCAAGGCCAAGTAAACAACCATCAGTAGTTACAGAACAAGGAGGAAAGCAACTCACAACACCTCAGTTCTTTGTTACACCCATTAACTGAATGATTTTATTGAGGCTATTTTTCTATGCAACATCCTCTTTTCAGCTACAAGCATTCAAACGCTTTCACCTGCCTAGGGTCCACTGAACTCTTGCTGACTGCAATGAGCTCTACATGGCTTAAAGAACTGGCCAAGAAGGTAGTCCTTTCTCCTTTTCTTTATTATGACTTTCCTAGTATGTTCTATTATTGTAGCATGCAAGTTCTAACACAAACTAGGAGATGTGAACATATCTTCTGTGTGGTTTCTGGTATTCCAACGTAACTTTACCCTATCCTGTCATCTGAGTTACTGGAGCTTGCTGCCAAGGGAAAAGATGAAATGTATGGCACAGTGCTCCCAGAAGCCTTCTGGATTTTCCAGGCAGCCTGCCAAGCACAGCAGCTTGTGTAAACTGACTTTGTACTGGATTCGAACTACAATAAAAATCTTCAAGTTTCAGAACCCCCTGGAAAGTGGGACTGTAACACTTCTCAGAAATACTCCTTTCCAAGACTTTTTAAAACAAAAGCCAAGACCTTGATATAAACATAAAAGCCATCTTCGTTTCCAGTAAGTCACAAGCCCATCATTTATCATTGGCTCAGAAAATTATGAAAGTGCGGGTCCTTATGGTGCCAAAAGGGGAACCACAAATGTACTCAAGAAATATTTACTTACTAGAAAAGGTCCAGGAGTATGGGTACCTTCTATACTTTAGTCTTCCACAGCTTGTAATTATTCAGGCTGTAAAGACGAGATTTCCCCTTCTGGTACCTTTTACATTAGCGCTCCATCATTGTTCAGCGACGAGGTGACCCAGCTGGAATTCAGGAGAGCTAGTGTTACTTTTTCCTCCCAGTACAGCCATGGTTTCTGAGTAAGCCATTTAGCTTTACATGCAAAAGTATGTAAGCATCTGAATTTGGCATAACCGCTTCTGTTAGTACTCCATTCCAACATAAGGATTTTCAAAGCCCCTTTATCTGCCACCTTTATCAGGTTATCTAAATTGTTGTGTTTTTACCAGAAAACATCTGAGGTATCTGAACAGCTTTTTTTGCATCCCACATGCTTCTTGCTGTTCCCTCAGTTTTTGAGGCAGTCAAATGCTCAAAATCATAGCAGTGACCAGAGCCCACGCACGGGATTGTCCCGCAACACGTACTAACAGCAGGTGGCAGCAGGGAGACGCTCTCTCCTCTTCCACAGCCTCCCTTCCACCTTCCTTGGCATATGAGGAATTGCTCCGCCGCTCCTAGACAAAGGTCTGCTCTGATCTGCGGATACGTTCCATGCCATCAACCATCTTATATATATTCATATAACATCTTATATATGCAATACCTGAGGTTGGGCTTTATCCGATTTGCTAATGTTACAGATGGGAGAACATTCAAGCATTTTCTGGTGTATGAAAGCAAGCCAAATGCCCTGTAGCCTGTTAAGAGATCCTCAAGTATAGCAAGAAGAGCAGCATGAAGTGACCCTGTGAAAGCATTGAGGCATTACTCAGTAGAATGCTAATGTTCTAATAGTCAAAAAGACAAGCATCATGAATTTGAACTGACTTGGATTTAATTTGGGATAAAAAAGAAAAATCACCAAAACTACTTGGATGGCTGGGAATTGCCGGGAGCTCAGAGAACTTGGTTTCAGTCTATTTCCCAATTTTCTCTAATTAAATTAACTATTGTTACATCAAGGACTGAGACCTATGTTTTAGAAACGCTAGACCCTTTTGACTCTTTTCCAAACAGCTGTCCTGTCTTGTTTTCCAAAGCCAAGAAGAAGACTTAGGACTTCCAGGGAAAGCAGAAGTTTTCCTGCATTGCACCACATGCTATAACTTTGATAAGAAAAGTGTCTATTCAAAAAGAGGCTACTATGCACAGAGCAGCTGAGGTAGGAAGAGATTTACTGAGATCATCTAATCTCACCTTGCTACTCAAGCAGGTCACCTACAGCATGCTGCCTGGGGACACATTCAGTCAAATTTTTTAATGTCTGGTTTGCTGAGCTATCAGGGAAAAATCTGTTTTTCTTTGTGTTTCGTTTTCCCAATACCTTGGGCACTTCTCTGAATCACAGAAAAACTACTTATATGCTTGATAAGCAGGCTTAAAGAAAACTACAAGTCTCGGTGGTTTTTGTTGGCCTATGAACCCCTCCCAGGCACCTTGATGGCACTTTGAATCTTGTTCTTGGTCAGCTCTTCTTCGAGACAAACCTGCAACTGAAATGGCATATGTAGTCTAATAAACCTATGTGTCTGTGCATCCTTATTTATATACTGATCAATCTGATAGCAAAAGACTCATCATGTCATTGGGGAAAAAGAAAAAAAAAAAAAGTGTTCCATGAACAAAACAAAACGCAAAAGATGCTTGCTGTAAATAGATGTCTTTACATAGTTGGAAAATCAGAAATAGAAGTGATGAAAGAAGAATATTCTGTTTTATTTTAAGCATCAATATATGCTGGAGCACTATACAACAGATGGCAGATACCAAGAAATACAGCAAAGAAAATGTCCTGTAGAGTTTGTTAAATCTGTGGCAAAATCAATTGTAGTAAGCACGGAATTTGATACCACATTTAAAATGGGATTTGGTGTTGTGGTCTGCTGGATTGCCTATTGCATGATCCGGAACCACCAATATGCTTTCATTGATTTCAGTTTGATGTCAAAATAAACAGTTCGGTTGGGGAGTCCAGAAGTGAAGTAAGTACAAAATATTATCTGGAACTTGTGAAACAGAGAACATATAAAACATGTTCAAGAAATAAAAAGTAATGGCTTTGTCCATACTGGGCACATTTGCTACTGGAAAGTTGGAAGAGTTATTCAAATATAGTAAACTGACTTCCACTCTCAGTTATAAAGTATAATTTTGAACTAATTGGACTGGAGCCGTCCTTTTGTTACTCATGCATCCAATGCCAGCATCTCCCAATTTTGTTTATAGGTAGACTGCAATTGTGCTGTCTGTTGGAGGTGTGGTATGGTCTCTGCTATCGCTCACTGAATCAGTAAAATAACATGGTTTAACATTTTTACTCTGCAGGTATTTTATGTGGTTTTAAACAGTGTAAATGAATACTTAAAGCCAGAGCTATATTTATTCCTCAGCATACTGTGATTGAATTCCATTACAATTAAAGCCTCATGTCAGCATGGGTGTAACTCATGAGACCTTCATTGTGTTTGAGGGTGTAGTCACTAGGAACTGAGATTGGAAAGGTTAAGTGACTAATAACAGGGTGAATAGAAAGGCAGGTAGCAGGGATAAAAAGGATAATTTAGTGGCACTATATTTTATTTCTCAAACAGCAGGAAAAACTGCAAATGAAGCAGCTGTGCTGTGAAGTAAACACAAGCTGGAGAACAGCAGAGAAAGAAAAATAATGGACACAGATCAAAATATTTTGGTTTCATAAAAGAGAAATTTTGTTGTGCTATCCTGGTGTAATGCCTTTTATGTAGAACATTTACATATTTCATTTCCAAACTTTTCTTTGGATTAAAAATCCCCGAATATTCCAATAGCATGAGAACAAAAAATTACCAGAGTGTATAATTTGGGAAAAGATGAGGTTCCAATTGAAATGTCAGCAAAACTGACAGTTTTTAGGCAAGTTTCAGCAACAAAGAAGAAAATCAGTTCTGGTATACCCACTAGCTATAAAAGAAAAAAAATCTTGACAGTATAGTTTGGTCTAAGCTTTCCTCTGCAAAGGATATTTATTAACACCAAAGTATTTAGAACAAAAGCAAAAAAATTCAAACATCTGAAGATGAAAAAGAGTCAATACAATTCCACTTGAGTTTTATATTTAAATTCTTAAAACTGGGCTGAAAGTGTTGCTGTGTGTGTTCCTCATGAGGCAGTAATAAGATTTGATGATTAGTTATCTCTTCTCATTATGTGCCCTGCCTGGTAGCTGCAATTCACAAGAACCTATAAAGTTGTCAAACTATGATCCAGATTTTTAAAGACATTTCCACATATTACACTCAGGAAACTGGAATGAGGCATCTAAAAGCCTTTGAAATGGTCCTGTATCATTTCATTACTACATAGTCCAGGCTTGCTTCATAAGCCAGTGCTCCATTACAGCTAGAGTATGTTCAAGTTTTGCCCATGAAAAAGCACCATGTTTGTCAACACAATCCTACAGGATTCATCAAAAATGCCAGCATTGAACTCATATGTTAGAAACATCTTATATTGATTTAAAAAAGGTAGGGGGAGAAGAAGTCCCTCATGAATGTCAGAGCAAGATACCTGTGTATGCACAGATTTCTCCAAAGATTTGTAGAACAGAATCCAAGGAATTTGATTTCCAACTATACTGCTTTCCCCTCTTATAAATCCTGCCTGCACCAAAAGAGAAAAAGTGTGTCTTATCTACTGAAGAAAACTGCAAAGATCCCCATCCTTCAAATAGGCAGGCAGATTTCGTTTTTATTCTCCAGGACACAAACAGAGGCAGCTAGGTCTGTGTGAGCATGAGGCTGGCAGGAAGAGCCTCTTGAAGGCTGAACCTCTTTCATGTGGCTGAGGAACATTGACCTTTGGAAACACTAACTAACAAGGAAAACTTTAACAGGAAAATTTTAAAGGCTGTTGTAAAATAGGATAGTAATTTTAATATTAAATAGGTAAAATGGAATAGCAAAATCCTGGCCCAGTGGTAGCAGCGAGCAACACCAAAGTAGTGGTTCATGTAACAGGTAAAAAAGAGTTAGCTTATAGGAGAAACAGTGTGCCCCCAGGGCACAGGGAAACAGCATAGGGCTCCAGCTGCTAGTGCTGCAGCCAAGGATGGAGCTTGCCAGGATGCTTAATCACACAGCCACTGCTGTCAGCTGGAGGTTAAAACCACAGTGAGTCTTTAATATAACAAAGAGTAGGTTAACACAGATGTTAGAGAAGGAGAAAGTTGTGTTGATCTTTTTCAATACTCAAGTCCAACTGGCTTGAAGCAAAATCTTGAGGTGAATTGCTTTCAGGCCAGACCTCATAAAGTTCTGGTTATCCTTTTACTTCAGCAGAAGATAAATAGGCACCCAGGAAGATGCCAGGTTTATTGTAAAGTCAGACATTGGACTAGATGACCTTGACAGGTCCCTTCCACCTCAAATTATTCTAGGATTCTACGATTGTGCTGTTTGTTTCCTTCCATAGGCTGGCCTATACATGTCATGGTCTGTGTATTGTTTCCCTGCAGTCACATCCCTCTGGATGATCCTTTACACACTCACTCCTCTACTCCTCCTTTTCTCCCTACTTTTTTTACATCTCATTTCTCTACCTCCTGCCCCTATCCCGAGGTATCACACGATAACTGTTCTGTTGATGCCCTCTGATGTACACTTGCCTTTTCTCCAGCATGGCCAAGAAAGTGTCTTCACTGACTGACCAATACAGAAGACCTCCCCTTAATGCTCCTCATCACAAGAGCTCTCAGAGTCTGCAAAATAAATACAAGCAAAATAGAGAGAGCAGTGATGCTTCTCCTAGGCCACCAAGAAAATAATTCTGATAAGTTTGTGTTCTGCCTTTCTTTAATTATGGCAAGCCATGAGTTATTTCAGTCCTTGCTCTCATCAAGGCCCAAGTGTGTGGAAAGAGATGTTATTGTGAGAAAATACAGTATTAGGAAAGAATTAGGCACATCCATAGTCGTGATTGTAATTAAAGAATCTCTCAAGCTGAGTATGTGTTTTAAGGGCTTTCATAGCATTTGGGACTGAGACATGATGGTGGTTGCATTAAGAATGTGCTTAGATATAAACTCACTATAGATAAAAGATACTCTTAATTAAGTGTAGCTACTTAAACCCAGCAAATTTTGGGCTGCAGGGTTTATGTCATTTGCTGCACCAAGTCAAAACAACCAAAGCCTTGTCACACAGACTGCAAAGATTCCATGTCAACTGCTCCAACATTTTCCAGACATATTCAGAATGTGATTTCTGTGTGTACCTAGTAGGGGTCAGGTTTGGAGAGAAATGGGAGCATGTCAGAGTAGACGACAGGAAAGAGGCATAGTCTATTTCTTTGCAAGGGGCAGACAGTCTGCACTAAACAAAGGGGAAATCTATTCTGCTACACTATGGCTTGTGACATTTCCTTTTCCTGTGGGGAATGAAAAAGTGATAAACGCTGTAGTGCTGGTAAAAACTGTTTCACCTACTAAGCCATGTATCATGTCTTCAGAGAATTGGATGTTTCTCTTATTCTGATGTTGCAACATTTTTTGGGGCAACATCTAGAAAGAAAATGTGAAAAGCATTGGCAGAAAGTAAGCACGAGGCTCCAAAACCACTCATAACCTTTCTCCTACTTTTCCAAATCTTTCCAATGTTAGGGAACATTTTAAACATGCTGGTATCAGGACAAGAGGATATTGAAACACGAGGTAAGCAATAGTAGGAGTTTCAAAGAAGGGTGGTCTAGCACATTTGGGAAGAGCCTTGCTCACTTCATTGCCTTTCACTGCTATTGCACAGGCAACAGCTTGAGAACCACTCTACAGCAACAGCCATAACCCGAGAAAGCTGTGCAGGGAAAGGCGAGCATATGGGTCTTAAAAGATACTGTTGCCTGCTTTCCATTCCTTCACACACTCCTTACTGTGACACATGGCCACCTACATTTGTCCCTTGGGCAATTTATCTCTTGCCTCAGCCTTTAAATGTTTCCCTGGTGACAGAAAGGGCTAAACTGGGGTCTGTGGGCAGCCTGTGGAGGTTGCAAAGAGCAGGTGGAGAAAAGCTCCAAAGACAGAAACTTGCAGTAAAAGTGTTAAAGAGTGTCACTTCAGCCCTCCCTTAGATTAATTAATTACCAAGTGGTTTAATCTTTCCACCTCAGTTCCAGATGCATAAGGTGCGCATAATAAATGTTCCTCAACTCTCTGGGATGTTACACAGCTAAATCCATGAAGAAATATAAAAACTTAAGTGAATGGGGTGAGGGCGTCATGAAAATACCCCAAGGAAATAATTAATAATCCTGTTTACATTGGAGGGAAGAAGGGAAGAACTCAAAGTGCCCCACGTCCCATCCTACCCATCAGGAGGAGGTGAACTTTTACAACACTGCACCTTTCACAGGAGAAACCATACCCACCCCCAC
>JAOEHY010003267.1:0-31056 GCA_025447955.1 Psilopsiagon aurifrons | reverse complement strand
GGCTCCGAAAGTCCTTGGCCAGACCAAACATCACTAAGCCATAACTAAAAACATTGGTGTTATCAGTGCTGTTCCCACGCCGAAAGTCAAAACCACATCACTGCACCAGGTACCAAGGAGGAGAAAAATGACTGCTACTGCTGAACCCAGGACACTTATATAGTGTTTGGGTAGTACCCAGAGCTTGGAATAGTTATGGAGCTTTAGCTCAAGGCAAAGATAGATTTTATTTTCCTCTTTGCAGCATTTTAGGTTACATGTTGAAAATACAAGTGAACACATTCTGGGACCTCTGGGGAATCAATGACTATATTTTTTTCAGATTTCTATAGCATACTAGTCACAGTCCTAAATTTGGGCTATAAACAGTGAAATATGACATAGCAACAAACCCTTCATTTTTCAACTATCAGATAATAATACCTCTAAATTATAGATAATGCTAAATAACAGCTTTAAGAATACTAATTGCAGCTCATATTTTTTTTCTGCTATGCATCATCTAGTAAATTAGGTAAAGTCAGTTAAACTGGAAAGAGTAGGAAGTGGAAGAAAAGACTCCATACCAGCATCTTCATTTAAAAAAAAAAAAAAAAGAAGACGAAAATACATCCCCAAAAAGTATTTGCCTAATATGAGTTTGGATTTTAACTGAGAGAAACAAGATCAATTTTATATCCTTCAGGTTTGGAACAGTGGATGTTTGAAAGGCAAAGTTAATTGGAAAATTAGTGAAACTTTTTAATGGTTTATTTTTACTTTATATCTCTCTTGAAATTTAAGTATTCAGTTATATGCTAGATACATTCAGATAAAGTTATCTTTCAGGTATCTTTAACCTTTTCAAAGACAGAGTCTCCAGGAAGGCCATCTCCTGGAAGTTAATTTCCTTTTTTTTTTTTTAAATGTTAAGCATGATTTACTTTTTCTTGTTAATATTCCTTGATTATTTCTGGCTGCAACTGCCTTTTCATATAAAGGATTTTTTTTATTACTCACAAAAAAACGGATGCAGTATTCAGCTTCCTTTAAAGCTGTCTTAAACAAAGAAAGTCTTTCCAAGAGGAGCAGCGTCACTCCATGTAATTGAATCAGCTAGTAAATGATGGGTTAAACTAAGTAATTTAACCAAGCATTTACACAACCAGTGTCTGAATTCATATATGGTTTTACAGCTCCTCTACAGATAGCATAAAATGTCATGTAATACGCAGAAGCTGAGCACAATAATGAAATAAAAAACATGAGATTTTTTTATTATTATTATTCTCTATCCTTTCTCTTTTACTTCAGTTCATAGTCAGGAGCTAATGCTTACATCTGAGGAAAAAAAAACCCAACAAAATAACCCACATAAATTAGCCTGCCTTGGTAATAACTTTTTAAATATTTATAAAATGGAAATGTTGAATGTAGATTTGAGATTATCACAGTATCTCACTTGGTAGTACTAGTAATAATAATAGTAGAAACTAATTCCTAAGGCTCCTTTATGAAAATTCTTGTATTTTAGTGACCTAGCAAGAAACACTTAGGTCTTTCTTAGCACTGGAATATCTGATAACTGAATGCAAGATCTTTGCTCTTGTGAGACATTATATGCCCTATCAGTGGATGTTGTACATAAGTAAATTTCAGACAGTGCAGAAAAAGGCAAAATAGATTGTGAAACTGATTCACTTTTAGAACTGCTATTTTGAAATTTGTTTTCTGTAAGGAATAAAAAAAAATCTTATCTCAAAGATGGATCTTTAAAATAATAAAATTGGTTGTGAATTATGATATTGGAGAGTTTATCAAAGCATTTGTCTAGATGATGAGTTATCTGTTCCCAGAAGACAAATTATATTAACTTCATTGATCCTTAGTCCTACTAAACCTCTTTTTGAACTCTGCCTACTTTCTTCATTTCTTGTTTCCCCATTTGACTAAGCTGCACCAGCAGAGGATTCTGTTGACAAAGGACTTCTTTAGCCTCAGCTGCCCTGAGGCTCCAGGTGGGATGCTCCACAAAAGAATGCTACAGCTACAAAGAGGTCAATCAAATTTCACTTTACCTCCATTCTGGTTACTTATTTTTCATTAATTTCTACAGTAGGCCATTCTATGAGAGAAAGAAAATATGACAGTTCAGAAGAGAATTCTAATTTTGTGGTCTGAAGTTTTTACTGGCCACTGGACAAATTTAAGCATATAAAGGCTTTCTCTTTCTTTTTTCAAATCTATCCTCCAGGCAGACTACTCTAATCTATTCTGCATTTCTTCAATTTCTTCATGAAGTTATTTGAAAAAAATGGCAAGAAAAAGAATACATATCGCATCTGCAGAAAGATATAGAAAGCTGATTGACAGTAAATTGGAATTTTAGGATATATATGAAATTAAGGAAAAAAAAATTGCAGAAAATTATGCAGAACAAGTACACACATACACAAAACCATCCAATAGAGTCATTTCATACTTTCCTTATAAAAAGTTCTAAGAACTGCTTTGCCACCTAAACTTAAGATTTAAAAAATTAGAAGAAAATGCATTCTGAATTGTATAAGTGAAGCCCCAAGTTCTATCACAAGCCAAACAGATTTCTCCATCCCACAGGTAAAAATTCATTAACACATGCTCAAAATCTATCTTAGGCAAACAGTAATGAGAGTGACAAAACCAGTATCTAGAATCACATCTGTTAACATCCCTGGCTAGAGGTGGTTCTGGTAATCTTTGATGCAAGAATTTATTGCTTAAGTGTCTCCTAGGAAGTCAGAGAGAAATTGATCTTGATTCCATCCTTCTCTTTCAACTCATGTTTTTAGAAATATACGATGAATGATACAGTTGAAAAACTCATTTTTTGGTTCCTATAGACAAGTTAGCATCAGTGTAGTACTTTAAGAAGGGAAAAATACCTAGGAAAAAAAGTTACCTAGCTGGCAAACAATTTTAATGCAGTATACATTTGCATAAAGCATTTTTCCTTGTCATATTTTGTATGCTGCATTGTATTTGTAAATTTTAGATTAGAATATGCCTGACTGAACGACTTTCAAACTTTAAATTATTCTCACACCATTTACCTGGACTATTATGTTCTTGGTCTATCTTCCCCCCCAAAAATGAAGAATTATGTGTGTTAGATTGCAATACTTCTGTTCACTAGCTATTCTGCAGTACGTTTTCTAATAAGCTGACAGAAAGTGACAAAGACATTTCCAGTATGACTGTTTATATATAAAATTCCTATGCAGAAAAACGAAACTTCCAAGCAAAGAATACATGAAGAGTGTCTAATCAGTATTGCTATGCTACTGTTCTATAAATTCACTTAATACTTTTGCTCAGAGTTGTTTTATTCTATACATCTCTATTTTCTTTCCTTCCCCTCCAAAAATAAAGATAAACCCCAATACTTTCAAAGTTTAAGTAATGTTTCATACACGTTATATAAATTTGTCTAAGAAATGGCTGGTTTTCCTCCCATTCTAGCATGTTTTCCATTCATTACTAGAAACATCAGCAGTGCCCAGCATTTTTATGAAATGAATGATCCACATGCTTCCTATAAGACAGAAAATTTTAGGAAAATATGTTCAGCTCCATCCTCCAGAATTAACAGTATAGAGACAATCATGAATTAGAAATTTAATAATAGAAAATCCTGGCCTGATTTCTGACGCTGCTCATTTGTGCATTCAGTATAAAATTAGAAAAAAAACACAAATCTCCAATTTAAAGTTGCAAGGAGTTTTGCCAGGGTAAATGCACAGACTATAGCAGAACCTACAGGTTCCAATTAGATATTAGCGTAAAATCAGTATATGTCAGGGAGATTGATAGAAGCCACACATGCTGTTTTAACCAGATCTCCAGTTAAAGTTAAGAATACAAGGCACACTTGGCTCTCAGCTGCCAGTCAGCCCTGTCATGCCAAGACAGACAGCATGATAGCAATATAGACATTTCTTTTTAAGATCTAATCAAGGAAGAAATGAGATTTTTGTTAAAATTCCTCAAGAATGAACTCCCATTTAAATCTGAGAGGTTTCTCCTCAGTAAAGGACAAAACAATGTGCAAGAACTATATTTTTTTGGATGGTAGTTTTTAAAGAGGGCAGCAAATGTTTCCCAAGTATTTAAAAATATCATTATTCTCACTGTGTAGCTTCAGTGAATTATTGTTCAGTACAGCAAAATTAGCATCCTCTATTTAGAGCTGTGAAATAGAAATGTGCACTTGCAACAGCAGGACTGTCTTCATCAGCACAGACTTTTGTCTGAACTTCAACACTAACAACAAAATTTAAAAATATAAAACAACTGCCTCACCTAAGGAAATGTAAAAATACTCTTACTGTTATTTTTAATTTCCACTCCCTCAGGCTCCCTGGAACGTTCCTACATTGTTTGCATCTTAAATAGTGGTAATTGCTCTTACCTGCCAGAATACATACTCTATGTATTAGCATTTCCATTTTATAAGAATCAGCAGTTAAACACTGTTTTCTCTACCCAAGAGCTTTGTACTTGTGACTCTTTCCAACTTATGTGAGGAGAAGCAATTTATCTCAACAAATGTTTGTGTTGTAGAAATTTGAGCTATTCATCATCCAGTGCTTTGCAGGAAGAGAGCTTTTGGGGTTTATTTTTTATTATTATTTCCCCATAGACAATTTAAGCTGTAACTTGACTAAAACAAATAGACAAAGGAGTATTTTTTTTTACTTTTATTAAAAATATTATATGTAGGCTTAATAGCTTTTGAGAAGTTTCTGTCTTATAAAATAGCTTCAAATTGTAACAGATAGGGCAGAACAGTTTTACATGTATGTACAAATTCAATTAAATTGCTGTAATTATCGAAGATAATTTAATCTCTCTGCAAACCCATTTGGCATACCTACAAGGGACAGGAAATGAATAGCATATACACTTCTGTATCCTTCCTTTATAAATTCTTTGAAGCACCTCCACAAAGTATCTTTCTAACTTACTCCTTATGTGTAATACATGTGTGCTGTCAGCCAGCCCTGAAAAGAGCTTAAGAGAGCATTTTTTGAAGAAGCAGAAACCAAAGTGTTGAAATTTTTGTGGAAGTGTACCATTTTCAACGTATGTCCTCTGTTTCCATAAACATTCATGTATTTTCCTGCCTGCTGTAGGCTTACAGGAACTATGATTCATGAGAAGGGCAATCCATGCACCCGCAAGACTTCTAGGCTTTCTATACTAAAGTAAAAAGCATAGAAATCTCCAAATTTTCTGAATATGGTATCGTATTTTTAAATAACAATCTGGTATGGTATTTTTGAAAAACAATACCTAGGGCAGTATGTATAAAAGAGCACATCTTTTATATGTGATCTATATAAAAGAGCACAGAAACAACAAATTTCATGTTACATTCAGTAGTGTTTCTGAACTAAGAAAGAATTAAAGATGGAATTTCTAATTGCGGTTGAAAGAGATGGAAAATAAAAAAGGGGACTAGCTATTCTAAATAGAGAGTCTTCAATATATAACACAAGTCTAACTAAAACAAAAGTCAGATTTTCACAAAGCCAACAGCAAAGGTAGAATTCTGGGGGGATTAATAGTTGCTCTCTCTTAGGTGAGCAACTAAATAGGTGCTTAACATACCACTA
Source organism: Psilopsiagon aurifrons (assembly GCA_025447955.1). Classification (NCBI taxonomy): domain Eukaryota; kingdom Metazoa; phylum Chordata; class Aves; order Psittaciformes; family Psittacidae; genus Psilopsiagon; species Psilopsiagon aurifrons. The sequence goes on along the minus strand of JAOEHY010003267.1, from coordinate 25,420 downwards.
TTGAGTCATTTCATTCAGCAAAGCATAAGAAAGAGAAAGTATAACATTTTTTAAATTGCCAATACAGTAAAGGACACAGTTGTTATTGTTTCTGAGAACTGGAATAAGCTTTCTTTAAAGTCCTACAACACACTGTCTTCCAGAAACTGGATACTATAAAATAAAATCCTCAATAAATCCACCCATGGACTCACACAAAACTGCTGAAATAGAGATATACATCTGTCTGCTGTATTTGGTTTAAGATTTTAGACAGCTTTTGCAAATCCCACCTAAATCACAGGCCACTCAAGGGTTTGTTTGAATTTTGTACTTAAAATGAATAAAAGACAATTTCCCGAAGTTTTTTTTCAGGTACTTTCTGGTATTACCTAGCTCTCCTATCTTTTTTTATTGGTCAGAGTAATGCATTGCTACTCTAAGTAAACGCTGGGAGGCATAGGAGTTCCTACTCTGCAGCTTTTAATGTAAAAAAAATATAAATATAAAGAAAAAAAATCTTTAATGAAACAATTATGTAAATATTATACAAGATTATATAGTAGGTTATTTTTTACCTTTAGATGCTAGTTTTTATAAATAATGAGCTGAGCTGTAAGGAATAATTGATTGAGCTTTAACATTGATTTTCATCCACCATGCTACTTTGCAGTATTGTATATATCTCAGAGGCTTTTATCAAATGACTGATCTTTCTTTATTTTGTCTACTTCTATCAGTAAAGAGACTTTTTCATCTTTATTCATCTTCTTCAACATAAAAGAGATTAGGTTCTAGGAGCAAAGCAGTTATTTCGCTCTATTTTCTTTCTCATTTCTTGTTGTCATTGTCATATAAATCCTCCCAAAAATATAATATGGAAGAAAAAGTGACTTAGTGTTCTCTATCAGAGAAGTTGGAAGTCTGATTGTGTAGACAAACTGAGTACTATTCTAAAACTGGGGAAGTGTACTGTTTGGATTCAGCTACCTCCTTGTTCAGGCCATCACTGCATTTCTCTCCAACAAATTAGAGGAATATTGATCACATTTGACTTCAGGCACCTGCAGGTTGGATATTGACATATGGATGAGTCACTATAGGAAACCCTTACCAATACTAAAAAGAGACAAATACTTTCAGGGACTCTTCACCTGACAAGTTTTAAATATCTGCGAAATAGGATGAAATATGCAAATACAGTGGAAAGAACTGGATCTGAGTGGAGGCTCCAGGACAGATTCAAACACAGTAGTGAATATCCAAAAAGTAATTATACACTTTCCAGCAACAAATGTTGCAGACACTGCCAACAATATTTAGAAAGGTTTTGACCTGAAATTTAAGTTCCATGTGATTCAAAGAAGTTATGAGCCTGTAAAGGTGCCTAAATTTAGATACTAAAAACTTTCAGCCTGAATAGTAGTAAGGAGCTGTATACCTCTCTAGGTAGACAACAAACTCCAGTGTTTAATTCAGATATAACCGACTGTGACCTCTCCTATCATGCCTACCTTTTAAAGGTAGAGAGTGAATAACTATAGAATTTAAAAATTGAATTCAATTTCTATAGCAACATAATAATAAACATGCTATAGGCAAATATCTAGAGCATAATGATGTGATGATCAAAATGGATTTTAAAGACCAAATCACATCAAAACAATCTGATTTCCTTCTATGACATTGTAGTAGACCTTGAGGATTGCTGCAAATTTGCATACTCCTGTAAAGATTTACACTCTTCCCTCTATGACAAAATGGGGCATCACTGGAAAAGCAGTATTCTTTTGTTAAAACTGAAAAACAGTTCATTTGTTAAAGGCTGTGACCCTCGCAGAAGTGGAGGTTACTCAAGACCTGCTCTGAACTTGCATGTATCATATAGACTAGGTGGGATGGGGCTTTGAGCCACCTGGTCTAGTGGAAGGTGCCCCTGCCTTTGGCAGAGGGGTTGGAACCAGACAATCTTTAAGGTCCCATCCAACCCAAACCATTATACGAACCTAGGATATTGAAATGGAAGAGGCAAAGGATAGAGATAACAATCCATAAACTGAATTGGTAACAGTATGACACATAGAATAATCCTTTTCTTCTAGTTAGGAGTGGAAAAGCCTCACCTAGAGCAGTACAGCAAGTTTTGGACACAACACTTGAGGAAACTTATGGCTCACTAACAAGGCTGTATTCATGTAAGAGGCCAGGGAATAAGAGTGGTAAGAGAATGATTTGAAGTCAAAGAAACATGATGAGAAAAATTTAAAAGAACTGGGTTTTGTAATTACTCAGTAGGCAGCTAAGGGGATATGTCTTTACACATGTGAAGAGACAGAGAAGATAGATGCACTATGTTCCCTGATTATACACAGATGTAGTACTGCAAAAGGAAAAACCTGCTCTCTATAACCAGAAGAACAAATCAAAAAGTTATGTATTATACTGCTACAAGGAAGATAAGTTTAGACTTCTTAAACATTTCATACTCTCTACAAATTTTCCTTTTTGTGACAGAAGATAAACACAGGTGACATTGGCTGTTCTCTCACTCTGTGCAGGCATCCCTTGCATGACATCCATCTACCTAGGAAAGCTGCCAAAAGTTGTCCTAGTCACCCCATCCCTTCTTTCCTTTTTCCAGTCTAGACTTCCACGCATTTTCTGTAAGTTCTTAGAAACAACCAAGACAACTCTGAGACTTGCTTCAGTCACTCTCCTAACTAGCCTAAAATGAACTCAGATGGATCAGTTGAAAACACACTATTTGTTAAAGTCCCTAACCTGCTGGTTTCCTGCTCTACCATGGATTTGCATAAATTTAAGGATGTAACGAAAGATTAACAAGCTTCAATCAGGAATCATATTTCAGCCACTTCAACCAGCTTCAATCATCTATTTTCATATTTGAAAAGACAGTTTTGTGTGTGGAAACTAAGCAATATCCTCAAATCTGGGATAAAAAGACTGCTCATTACTGGTCACTTTGTACTGATATAGCACTTAAAATATTTTTAAAAATAATCTGGAAAGCAAAGTAAAACGAAGATTTCATTTAACACAATTTTTCATAGTGCTGGAACAGTGGATAACTGAAAGTTCTCTCTGGCTTTGGTTCATTTACAGATCTAGAAAATCACAGATATTCAGAGTGATAATTATAATGCAGCTCTTGGAAAAAGGAGGACATAATTTTTAGGGACCTACTTAGTAGACTAATTCTTTTTTTGTAAAGTAGATGGTATCTCACAGTAGAATTAAAAGAAACAGGAGAAAAGATTAAAAAAAAAAAAAGAATAAAAGAGCTATGGACCACCTAGAAGCAATTATAGTGACATTTTTTAAATGTGCACTTTAAGAACTGTCTGAGGAAAGCAAAATGAAAATTCCATTTCATTTGAGTTGGCAAGTAAAGCACAAACCTAAAAGTTCCAATGCACCACTGAGAATTCTTTCATACAGCTACAGCATGCATTGTAAGAGATCTATAAGGAAATAAGTGGTATAATCACTGCAGGGAAGGAAATTCATAGAAATGTGAAATGGGAAAGAAGTCACCTATTTTAAAATAGTGCTAATTTTTTTCATGCTGTTCTCTCCTTTGCTACCTTCAGTATATGTTGTACCTCTCTATCCCAATTAAAATTAATATCAGTTACATTACTTCATCTAGTGTTCCTGTTTGGTATTCTACTTGCACATAAGACTTTACATTACGCATGTGTAAATTCATATTGATTACACACAAACCAGGAACAGACTTTAGTCCCAAGACTGATTTATGATGCTTGCAGCAGAAGTTTTGTCAAGAAACACCCACTCATGCAATTTTTGAATTTGAAACAAAAAAACCCCATCTAACCAATACTCTTTGATTTTTATCTGAAGCCAGCCACCACTGGGATAGCTATGCTGATCTCTGCAATTTAATCTCTGAGTATAAATCTAATGGAACTAAATACACGGGAATTTTGAGTGAATTGCTCTGTGTTTTAATCACCACTTACTATTTAAATGGTTAATGAAAAGTCAATTCCCCAAGGAGAAACTCAGCATCATGCACGACTTCATTATACTTTCATTTTTTCTCACATACCAGAAATAAGACTGCTCTGCAAGTAGTCTCTTAATCACATAACCTAAACATTAATCCTGTTAACCTACTTCCACTGCTTGAAGCTTGTTAAGTTATGTTAATGTCATAGCAATAAAAAAACCCACAACCCTTTTACACTCTTACAAATGTTTTTTTTTTCCTCAGAGAGCTATTCATTGTGCTCAGAAAATACAGTGTATTAGCAAAATGGAAGACTGCTTTCATTTGTGTTTTTCCAGTACAGCTAAGATTTCCCTATTCCCCCCATTTTCTTTTTCCATTCAACTTTCAGTAGGCTACCTTCCAAGAATCTGTTTACAAGTACTAACCAAAATCATGATCTCTCCTGAAACTAAAACCAATAGAACAGTGCCTAAAAGTAATTTGTACTGTAACTTCAACTCATCTTTAACAACCCAGGCTAATGCAAATTAATGTAATCTGTTTACGTATGCAGAACTGTGTCAATAGCATGAATTATGCTTTCAGTACACCTCTCAAGGATAGGAACAATTTAAACGTTATTTAAAGTTTAAAAAGTTGATTAATAATTTCTATTCATGAGTATTCAAATAGAACTGGCTATATGAGACATAGAACTTGAGTGACAGTTATTTGTGAAATTTAAATATGCTTGTCGGAGATTTAAAATTCCCTCTCCCTGCACATTATTCATGAACTTAAGCATTTACTTAGAATTTGTTCTTATTTTTCCAAATTACTTAGCTAGCCATAATTCATTTAGAAGCAAGATGGAGAGCATTTCTCTGTATCTCAACCTATCATATGCCAGAAAAGGCAATATTGCATTCTAGAAATAACTTCATGATTTCCATAGCAATGAAGGCTTGAAGTGCTCAGAACAGACTCCATTTTACTCTGTAGAGGTTTTATTTCATAAATATTTTAACATGTTTTGGTTTACCCTGAAACATAGGAAATTAAAATCCTTAATCATTTGCTAGAATGTTGCAATATGAATGGCAATGCTGCAAATTTTACCATCTCTCACCTCGGTTTTTTTTCAAAAACTTGCGTAAAAATTGAATTAAAGACAAAAAAATTATTTTCTTAGTACAATAAATAGAAGAAAGCCAAATCTATCGTTAGTCTATTTGACAACAAATCCCACCTGAAATCTATGCTTGTCAGATAATTGTTTTGTTCTTTTTTTGTTTTGTTCTGTTTTCGGAAGATTATTTACTGTGTAAATATACTAAGATGGATTAAATAGACTTAAGTGCACTCACCAAGCCCACAAATTCAGCTTCAGCTCACATTTTTTCCACAGCAGAGCTCTCTTCAAGGCACTGGCATAGTCATCTAATAATCCTGTTTCCTAGCCTATCAAATGCCCATGATGGATCACCATCACAACTGGATTAAGACCTTAGTTACTTAGAATAAAAGAATCATAGAATAGTTTGGGTTGGAAGGGACCTTTAAAGGTCATCTCTGTCATCCCTGACATCAGCAGGGACATCTTTTGCTAGGCCAGGTTCCTCAAAGTCCCATCCAACCTGACTTTGAACACTTTCAATGATGGGGCATCCAAAATTTTTTGGATTACTTATTCCAGTGTCTCACCAAGCTCACAATAAAGAATTTCTTCCTAATACAAAATATAAATCTACCTCATTTCAGTTTAAAACTGTTGCCTCTTGTCCTGTCACTACAGGCCCTGGTAAAAATGTTTCTCTCTGTCTTTCTTATACGCACTTTCATATTTTGAAAGGCAGCAATAAGTTGTCTTCAGAACCATCTCTTCTCCAAGTTGAACAACATCAGCTCTCATTGTTTCTTCAGACGAGAGGTGTTCCAGCCTTCTAGTCATCTTTGTGGTCCTCCTCTGGACCCACTCCAACAGGTCCATACCTTTCTTGTACTGAGGCCACCAGACCTGGATGCAGTACTCCAGGTTAGGTCTCACAAGAGAAGAATCACTCCTTTTAACCTGCTGGCTGCCTTCTGAACTGCAATCCTATATTGCTGGCTCATGTCCAATTTTTTACCCACCAGCAACCTCACTCCTTCTCAAGTATACTGTTTTGCATACCCGTAGTAACCAGGAAAATGGCCAATGAAATACAGAGTCAATTAAAGAACAAGTTTACAGTGCAAAAGAGGCTAATGAGATGTGGAATTTCTGCTTGTTTGAAAATAGCAAAGTATGGGAAAGATGCACAGGAGAAAGGAAAAAAACATTCCGCATGAACATCAGTGTATTTCACTATATGGTACAGCTTAGGGTTTGACAGTCTAGCCACACATTGGTAACTTTGGAAATCTGTTTTCAGCTAGAATGTAAAGAAATGAGTTACAGTTTTCCTTATCTTTTCTGTTTGTTTGAAAAAAACCTGTAGCAACTCTCAGTGCTAGCCAAGAGCCATCTAGCTATTCAGTGGATTCAAAGGGTGGTGATGTGGCTCTGGAGAAAGACATCTGGCATAACTTGTGGAAAGCCTTTTTTTGGAGCTCAAAAAACAAAAAAAATTTGTGTAATCCATGGGAAAGCTAATCTAACTGTATGTACTTACTTTTTGTTTCTTAGCCAGCTTTCCTATTTCTGCTTTTATGCTTCTGACAAGATCTTGTAAAACTCAAGAATCCTACGGAAAGTTTTACATGTCGCACTAAAAGTCATTCCTTCCAAGGCTCTATAAATCCACAGAACTTGTTTTGAACCTTAATATAAAGACTCATTCTTAATTATTTTTAATTAGCAAACTTTAGTAACCTCTTGCAAGAAAAAATATATATCCACAAATACCCACAGCTTTTGTTTCTAGCTGGAGCTAGCGCTATGTACTGCTACTGCATTTTATAAAAAAAAAAGCAACTAGATGTTAGTTAATTCCATTTTACTTAAAGGCTATCAAAGCTTCTTCAGACCTAAGTTCTCAATAGTGCTTTGTTAAAATTACCACTTTGGAAAAAGTTCTCAGTGTATTAAAAGAATCATCCTATACATATTAATTAGAAATTATTTTGGTTGCCATTTCATAATAATTTAAATAATTATATTCCTTGTTTGGTTATTTCTTTTTATTTTTTCCTCTTTATTCTTTTCCCTTTTATATTTTCTTTTTCACTTACGTGGTAATTCGCAGTATGATGCATGTGGAACAGAAATTGAATTTCCAAGAGTTGACACATTTCAAAGAGATAGCTCCATCTAGTGTCATAGTCAGACACCATTTTAACTTTGCATTTTGCGCAAAGCAGAGCTAAGCATTTCTCACAGCTCCAATAATTAAGCCTTAAAGTACTGCTTCTTAATGGAAAAATAAAAGCCTGAACACCTGAGCAAACAGGTGAATGTGTTATCTGAAATATTATACAAAAAGAATTTTATCAATCATATTTTTGCATGTAAATTCTTCTTGAAGGAATTGAATTTGCATCATAGTGTACTTTGCAATTACTTATCAGGTTCTCTGACTCCAGATGCTCTTACTATGAACTATTGCATCGAATAATCTGCTGGAGCAAAATATTCATCATCAGTTCCCTAAACCATCATATCTTATTTAGTTTAATAATGCTTCAGTACTCTGAATATATGTGGAGCAAGAAATCACTATAAGGTGTCCAACAAGGACTCTGCTCAGTAGTAACAGTCTGCAAAAGAAAATGGACTTGGGAAGTCTGGGGAATAAAATGCTAATATAATTAAGCAATGAAAATCCAAAGATTATTGTCTTGAAGCAGCCTTTGGTTTAGATGTACTTACTTATAAATTGACTAATAGTAGAATAATTTGCTTCTCTCACCTACATACAAATTAGCTAACAGTAGAATAATTAGCTTGCCTCATTCTTGATTTTGATAGGTCATTCGATAGTGTGTCAAAAACTTTTATCAGTATAAATAATCATATTTTCCTGGGTATAAACACAGATACACTAAAAGCAAACCACCCTAAGAGGAACAAACAGAAAAGCTTCACTACATATGCACTCTGCATTATTAGACCTGAGATCTGCAATGAAGTACATAAGGAAGCTGCAACAAAACCTATATTATTTAACATACTCATTAATTGTCTGGGGGAAAGGATAAACATCATTTCAACTAGGTTTGCAAACTGTGTTAAAGAGAACATGGAGCAGAACTGGGAACAGGAAACGAAGAGGGAACAAGACAAAAATGGCAATATTAAAGCATAAAATATGGGACTAAGTAATGAAATGAAATTCAAAATGTCTAGTAAATAATTTAAATGTGGGAGTGTAATCCGGAAATGCCTAGCAAACAAAATTATTGGCAGGTTTAGTGATGGCACTAATGTCAGATTAGTTGCAGACAACTTTGCAAAAGAGAACAGAGTTGTGTTAGGTCTCAGCCATACACAAAGTACTAAGTCATGTATGAGAAACAGATTTACTTCCTCCCACAAAGCAGTGATTAGCTTGGATGTCACATTCAGTTTATAGTATTTCATGTTTACTCTTCCCAATCAGGGCAACATCAGATTTTCTGTGACCTCCAAAAGTCATTGAATAAAACACATGAATGAGAGCATCTTGAAAACTAGCACTGTCGTAAAATGATTTCTTAGATTCCAGTCACTGAGATCGAAACCTCTTTCCACAGCTTTGGGAGAGTGCCATAAACCAAGAATTTTCATTTTCTTTGAACTCAGACCTTATTTTTAAATAATTTCTTCCAGTAATATATTAGGTTACATTTATTAACGTGCTCATAGTTAAGGCATTGAGTAGACCAAATTGCAAATTGTCATGAAGCTTTGCCTAAAAGTTTTCATGTAAAATTTACCAGTGGTATTTTATGCTAGAAAGGAGAAATAACCCTAAAAATCTTTCCAGAGTAGAAAAACTCTACGGAACTTCCCAGTGTCAATATTCAGCTTCTGATTTCAATAAAGTTCTTGGTAGCTGAACAAATCATATAATCCTGGTGGATTTTTCACAAATAATGACACATACATACCCATTGAAGTCAAGAAAAATCAGAATCCAGGTTATTTTCAAAATCTTTTCCACCTATCAACAGGTTTATATACTGAAAAACTAAATGTGTATAGCCAGATCATAAAAACATCTTCATTATATCACCTTTGTCCACCATGTTTGCCATTCTCTCTTTAATGTATAAATTATAAAATTGTGAAATAACGTGGCATGAATTTTTCTAATTTTTGAAGACTCACATAGTAACATTAAAAAACAATTGCAAAGAGTAGAAGCAACCTGGAACTGATTTTTGTGGAAAGAAAATTGTATAAACATTAAAAAAAAAAATTGATGGTGCATATGAGTAGTTCCTACACAAACATTATAAATGGAAATTTACATATACGCATCACCTTATTGCTCTCTACAGCTACCTGAAGGAGGCTGTAATGAGATTTGTGTTGGTCTCTTCTCCCAAGTAACAAGTGATAGGACAAGAGGAAATGGCTAGGGGAGGTTTAGATGGATATTAGATAAAAATTCTTCAGCAAAAGGGTTGTCAAACAGTGAAACATGCTGCCCAGTGAAGTGCTGGAGTCCTCACCACTGAAGGTATTAAAAAGATATATAGATGTATCACTTAGGGACATAATTTAGTGGTGAACTTGGCAGTGTTAGGTTTATGGTTGGATCTAAAGATCTTCAGGGTCCTTTCCAACCTAAATGATTCTATGACTCTGTGTCCTAGATCTTAATTATAAACAGCTATATGTACTTGGAAGTTTATTGGCATATAGACAAGAGTTAGATGAACAAAAAATATTGAAAACAACTGTTTCAAAACCTGCAGTTAAAGAAGTCAAAAGGAAAAAGCAGTCTGAAATTCAAGAAAGTGTACAGAAAGCATAAACCAGCCAATCAGGAACTTGAAACTATGTATCTTGATTGCTATTGTTGTAACAGTAGAAGTTCAGCCAGTCAAAGTCAATGTATAGTGTTTAAATTTCTTCCAGAGAATCACGTGATTTTAAGTTGAAGATGCCAAGAAATATAGAATCCACCTTTTCTTTTCCTAGCATATTTTGTGGTTACCATCTTCACGACACGTGTTCATACACACTTACATTTCAAAATTTAATTTATCTCCCCTTAGTTTCTGAACAATGATACCGTGAGGTTTTTCTCATCTTGATTAATATACTTTTCATATACTCTTATGATGACCACATTATCCAAAATAATCAGGTCACTTCTATGTTCTCTTTGATGAAATAAAACTATTTAAATACACTGATTCTTCTAATTAGTTCCTTATCTTTCTGAGGTTTAGTTTTCTGTTTTAGATTCATCACAGTTTTCATTTTACTTTACCATCAAATCACTTTAATGAATCTTAGCATTCCTTTCTGATTTTTCCATGTTTTACTGAAAAAGTAAGAAATTTTTTGCTCACAGTTACAGTCACAAAAATTAACTGAAAAAAATATATATTGAAATAGCAGTGGAATCAATGTGTGTTACGTGAAGGTAACTGCTTGCTAATGTATTTGGGAAATAAATCTTTCCTTTGCATCAGAGTCCTTAGGGATGGCTCTGAAAACATCTGTTATTACTTTCTGAGAAAATTTACAGTAACTTGTAATAGGTCATGTAGTCTCTGAACCAAAATCTAATTGTCCTTGTTTGGGTCATGATCTAGTCAAAATGTTTTTCTGTAGAATGTTCAGAACAGGTCTCAGCCTGTCTACCTGTAAATTACTTACCGATGGTACTGCCAGAAGAAAATGAACTTTAATGGGCCATAGAAGCATATTGTGAAAAACTCTGACCTAGTTCACTACAGGAGAATGAGAGAAACTAGTTCTATGCTTATAAAATTACCTTGGTGTAATAAAAATTAAAAAGTGTAATTAATAATTTGATAGAATTATGAAATTCTGTTTTACATAGGGCATTTCATAGAGTAAATTTCTCTCTTTAAATACTGATCAATTTACATATATTTGCAAAATTTCTATATCAAAATTCTTTACTGATAAAGCAAACTACTTATAAAATATACTAAGATGACAAGTGTTTGGAAAACTAAAAATAAGACTATAAACTATTTCTTTAAAACTGGGTAGGATATTCAAAAATAGAATATGAAAAAATAACTAATTAAAGTGCTTGTGATTTTTATGACATTAAAAAAGATGATTTTTTTTTTATTTCTTTCAAGTTGAGTGCTGGACAATACTTAATTTATAATGATATTTCAGAAAAAAATTGGCAAAATAATTGTACTTCATTAAAAGGAAAATCTTAAGAGTTACCAAGAAAGTCTTTTTCTAAGACTAAGTGCTAGGAAATGAAGAAAGAAATGGCTAAAAAAATACTAGAATACTACTAAAAAATACCAGAAAAGTGTATATTTTCAGGTAACTACGACAAAGAAGAAACATGCCCATCTGGAGTCCTAGTCAGGCCAAGGCCATGATTCATTGATACCAAATGGCAACCTAGTAGAAGTGGCCCAAAACTTCAAGGGCACAGGAATATCAAAGATGTTTTGAGATCTCCATCCTGTTGAGTCTCAGAGTCTGTGCTTGGAGGGCGGAGATCCTGGAAAAGCTGTACTGGTTTTACTTTTTTGCCCTCTGATTTTCATAAACAATATGGGAAAAAGATGCTGGTGTGCAGTAGCTGATATGTGTACAGTAACCACAACATAGTTTAATTTTCCATTTTATACAAGTAAAGTGATATGTAAGGAAAATTTATTGCTTTCATATTTTGTTGTTCACAGCTGAAAAATTTCAGACAGCATCATTTGGCAAAGGTATACGGTATAACTGTTTGGGCCACAAGGATGATCAGGGGACTGGAGAACCTCCCATATGAAGGCAGGCTGAGCAAGTTGGGACTGTTCAGCCTGGAGAAGGGAAGGCTGCGTGGAGACCTCATAGCAGACTTCCAGTATCTGAAGGGGGGCTATGGAGATGCTGGGGATGGACAACTGATTAGGGACTGTGGCGATAGAACAAGGGGTAATGGGTTCAAACTTAGACAGGGGAAATTTAGATTGGATATGAGGAAGAAATTCTTTACTGTAAGGGTGGTGAGGCACTGGAATGGGTTTCCCAGGGAAGCTGGGAATGCTCCATCGCTGACGGTGTTCAAGGCTGGGTTGGGCAGAGCCTTGTGTGGCATGGTTTTGTGTGAGGTGTCCCTGTCCATGACAGGGGTGTTGGAACTAGGTGATCTTAATGTCCTTTGCAACCCTAACTATTCTATGATTCTATTCTATGATTTTATTTCTGTTTGTTTAGTGTTCACTAATGTGTATTTTTGATCTTGATTTCATCTTTTGAAAAACAGGTCTAAAATGTGTAAACTGATTTTTCAATTAACTGATTATGTCATTCATCAGTTGACCCAAATATTTCTGCTTAACAAAAATTTGTTTTAATCTGCAATGGCATATAAAAGGAAAAGAGGGAAGGGGGGAATAAACAGGAGGAAACAAGTAAGACAAAACAGTTGAAGATATAGTACTTATACTGCTTGATGAAATTTTGTATCGTATGTTTTACCATATAATGACACTGACCTTTTTCCTGGATACCTATTAGAGAAATAAAGCAATCCAGACTTGTCACAAGAGTGGCTGCACTTTATTAAAAACAAATAACTGTGGACAAAAGTAGAAGGTGTACTCGTGTTTAGTGATTTTCAAGTAAACTGTCTGTTTACCAAGTGTAATGAAGCATACAGATTCCAGTCCCTGATTTGTGTTTAAACTAAATGGAACAGTAGTTTACAGTGGAGGCCAGAGCACTTCTGTGGGGTCTAGAGATTTTTATCAAGAAAAACAAGATGCAGATTTATTCCATAAACTGAAGAACAAACTGAATCTTGTTTCTAGGATACTGTGTGAATATTTTAACTATAAACATTCTCAGTAAAAGGGAAAACTGCTGTGTTCTTTTACTACTTTTTTCAGCAAAAACTGTTCAGTGAAGATTAGTCATATTGGATGTTTTAAGAAGAATTTTTTAAGAGAAGGATTTTTGAATTACAAGAATGATATTTTTAATAAAGTGAATATCCCCATAAAATTTTTATCTCTTCTTTGCTCACTTTTTGGGTCTTTATCTTCAGTATCTGTTCAGTAAACAGAGAGTATTTTTCTTAACTCTTCATCACAACCTTCTAAATCTGGAAAGTCTAGAAGGCATTATAAAGCTTCAAAGGAATTAAATAGATAAATTGATTTCTGACTATAGCAGGTGGAAAATTTAAATTTTATTTGCTTTGAAGGAATAATGGTGCAAATCCACATTTTGAAGCTTGCAGAGCTGAGTAACCTACATGATTTCTGGGCCTGATATGAAGCCAATAGGAATATCACCATGCCGAGCCATGGGAGCTGCTGCAGTGCTCCAGACCATGGAGGAGTGAGTGATCCATGTCGCAGCTAACCTGAGCAGGTGCAAGCTATGCTATTCTCAGTGTTGCATAGACAGCATGACCTCCAGGCCTGTGTTGTGCTGCACAGGCACCTTAGATGCAGGTTAAGCTCAGACAGTTCCTTGTAACAGAGGAGACTGCAGAGAGCTCCCGCTCATTGCTGGCAATTGCACCTCCTTATGCTGCCTTAATCTAAGAGTAAGAGGATTGCTTCTGGTTTAAACTGTAGAAATGTTGCTCCCTCGTAAGAAGCATGAAAAAAGGAAAGGGGAGAATCTCTGCTATTATTGAGGTCTGCACTTGATTTGGAGTGGGCTCTTGCATTGATATATATCCCTGATGATAGAAATGTTTTGTTCAATTCGGATATCTATCTACAACATGAATGATTTACACAGCTCTATTCAGAACTGCAGTACCATAGGATCACTGTAATTTTGACACAGCCAAACTTTGCTATGCTTAGGAGAATATCTTTCAATTAAAAGTACTATAAGTTTAGATTTTTGCCTTTCTAACATGTTTGTTTGTTTGTTTAGCACTAAAAGAAAAAAAAAACTTTTAAAAGATTGACATATAATCTAGAATAAATATGTAAATACTATATATTGTTATTAACAATCAATATATTATTAACATATTAATATGTATAGCAATACGTTACATGTTATCTCTTTGAATAATTATTTAATATAGTCAAATATATTATATAAAAACCTTAAAGAAAGAACAAATGGTAGAAAAATGTGGTACAGAAGAAAGATAATGGGTACCACCAAGGCTATGATATTTCTATTACCCCATGAATTTCACAAAAGGCTGATTCTTTTTATGAAGAATTTTTAGGGTTGAGAGAAATTTGACAGAAAGTGTTTAGATACCTACATGGAACAAAAAGAATAATTGTTATTTTCTTTATTTTCCCTCCTGTTAGAAATCTCAATCTTCTAGAATTTTGTTTGACTTCATACTAAACTGGTAATATATAAGTGGCAAAAAAAAAAAAGCTTTTGACTTCCATGACCTTTGGAACAGACTCAAATAAGTGCATATTTCTCCCAAGTGCATATAAAAATGGATAAAAGGTCAAATGTGCAAATTACTGAAGAAAAGGAAACTTCTTAACTAAGACAAGTGTTACTAGCAAGTGGGAAGGATAAGAACATGCACAATTCTGGTCACAGTTTAAAGTTTATTTGCAAGCGGCATTGCCAAGATTAAAGCTTTATGATAAAACTCTTATTTGACAAAGACATCAACCTAGTGGTTTTATGATTTAATTGATGATTATGGCAACAACATATTTAAAGCTTGAGACATTTTTATAGTAATGGTACTTTGCAGTGGGATGGATCTCATTCTTGTATGGTGTAACGCTCTTAAGCAAGATGATGTTAATATCTCTTTGACTTCTGCAACTCTTCAAGTCACAGTGATGCCTTCATTATTGCTCTTAAGTTCACATATGGAACAGAAGTCCCCGGAGTTGCTTTGTATTCTCCATCACTGAGGACAAACTACAAAGTATAATGAAACTCTTATAATGAGATCTCTTATCATGGTCACTTCTGATGTATTTTCCAGTAATATCCAAGACACTGTTTGATTATCCACCCACACTAACAGAATAAATAGAAACTTTTCAAATCATTCTACAGTAAGTCCCCATGGGGGTTCCTGAGAGCACTCATAGGCTCACCTCCCTGAACTGATCCCAGCACCCCCATGGTGCTGGTCCAAGAATATTGACACTCAAAGCTGGGCTTGCCTGAGCTGTGTCACAGGTGTAACTGATTCCGGTCTTGTCATCTGCTGATCCCAAATTCCATTCGGCTTTCCTGAACTGACCTTGAATTCTTTGAGGTTACTTTGCCTTTGCCTGATGAAACTGGCCTGTTGATGTGACCATTTCCTCCCCTGCCTCACTCTGCCTTGTGCCCTGGTCAAGAGGATTACTGTCCAGCTGTGCTGGGGCCACCCTTAGCTCCCAGCTCTGCTTCTCTGTGGAGTAGTCTGAGTCTTGCAACTTCTGACAGTCTCCAGGTGTGTGTTCGTGTCTTGATAATATATACAAGTATATGTTCATAATCACCAAAAAAAAACCTCTTGAAATGCACAGAAAAATACACCTTTTTATGTGCAGAAATAGGGAAAGCACTGAGTGAATAAATTGGAAATATCTCTCCTTGCTTCACTTACTGAAGGCACCAGCTTCAGTGTCTTCATACCTCCATACTAACAATACTTTTTGAAACTTTCAGTTTGAGAGCACAAATAGTCCTAGCAGTGATTGCAGGGTTTAGAGTCTGAGTTTTGAACAAGAAATGGTACAGAGACTATTAACAGACTTCAGACATGGTAGGCTGTTGTAAATTTGTAAGTGACAATGTTTTTATTGTTGCTCTTGCCTGGATTCTTATCACTGTCTTAGAGCTTTTTGCCCCCCCTTTTTAAAAAAAAAAAAAAAATATTGTGTAGCACTACTATGTCCTGAAGCCAACTATTTTCCCACTTGGGGTTTCCTTTGGTCTTACTTATATAACTTATTTGACAGGTTTTCATGTGTCACCCAGGGTTCTGCCAAATGTGGTGTTTGGTGTATCCTGTTTGCTGCTCACTTCATTTTTAGCACAGTTTAAGTTCTTTGCAAGAAACAGTGTTGGAAAAGGAAACAGCTGAGGCATTGTATAGTCGCCAGGAAGAGGGAATAGTGGAGTCACTTAAATGTCTTCTAGTTTTCCATACTTGGCTTTGTGATATGTAGTGCAGAAGTGAAGTCAGAATTGAATTACAGCTGCAGAAACAGCAATAAAAAGTTCATTTATGACATTACATACATAATTACTATATTCTCTTGGAATGCCCCATCTAACATAGCATTAGGTAAATTATGTGATGGAAGTACTTGTAGAAGAAAAGACTGTTTTAAATAAAGTTACCATTTTAAGACTGTCAGAAGAGTGGAAACCCATCTTTTCATTCAGATATTGTATTCAGACCACATAGTTCCACTTTAGTCTCTTCATTTTCCTTTTTGTTGGGTTTTTTTTGGGGGGGTTGGGTTGTGGAAGAAGGCATAGGGTTGTGACTGGGGCTTTCTGATGTGGAGACTATGGTTCCTCTTTGGCTCTTAACTGTAGTCATCCTGGAGCTCTAAATCCTTACCTATACACAGAGTTCCTCAGCTGATCCACACAGAAACTTGAAAGACTTAATTCAATTTAACTAGGCAATATTCCTGTATTAACTTTCAGTTACTTTTGTTGATCTTTTCCTCTTTGTTTATCTCTGTTTTTTTTGCTCCCCAATGCCATTCCACAATGCTGCCTCTGTTAAAGTTAATCTCACAGAAGTGTATGACAGACCCGCTGGATGCATTGATGCCAAGGAAATGGTTTCCTTAGCAACAAAAACAAGATGAAAGCTGCCAGAATTTTTTAGCTAATCAATATAACTTCTATTCCCAGCTGTAGACGAAGAAAAGGTAAAGAAATGTATCCGTGTATTACTGTTACCATGTCCTCTCACATTCTGAAGAGCTATTTATCAATTTCATTAGTACAAATTTCCATATTTTAGAAGTATTTAAAATAAGAATTCTTATGACTGAAAATAACTTTTAAATTAATTTTCACCACATTGCTGCTGGAAAACTAACAAAGTAATAACTAATCATAACTACACACATATAACAGTCCACATTCTATCTGAATTGCCATGAAAAAGAAGAGGCCCGCAGATACCAACTACTTTGTGCTCTATGACTAGGAACTAATGCAGTTTCTAGTATCAAGCTGTTTTATAATTTTCAGCATTCACTATGATGAGCATTGCTTGTCTAAGGACAAAAAAAAAAAAATAAAAAAAAAGACAAGATATTTGTCTATTTGAAAGGTTTTGGAAGTGACTAGTTTCTTTCTTAGAACTTGGGGGGGAATTAGTCCCATATCTTATGGAGGAATTAGTCCCATATCTTTTCTTTCACAAAGGCCACTTGTGACAGTTATGAGCTTTAAATATGTTTTCTAAAGGAGAAAACTTAAAGTTAATGAAAATTATTTTGTCAGAGAAACCATAAGAACTATGCATAAAGCTAATCACAATTTTTCTTCATAAAATTCTTATTTATCATATGTGGTTTATAACAGGAAAATGATCCCTAAAAGCGACATCTTGTAAAATCACTTACACACAATGCCATTAGGTTGTAGCTGCTTACTCTGCTGCCAAAGCCAAATGTGAGAGCTGCTGAAGAACAATGCTCATTTTCTTCTTCCCTCAAGCTCTGTCAGATTATTTTCTTAACTCATTCCTGGGGTTTACCACAGGGAAAGCATCCCGTTTTCAAGGAAGCGGGTGGAACACTCTTTCTCATAAATTTTGCTGATTGCAAAATAGATGTGAAATTCAAAGATTGTGTCTACATTTCCTGTAAAGAATTCAATCCTCTGAAAAAAGGGCTGGTCTGATGTGGATACTTTAAAGTGCTGTGTTGTATGTGCTGTGATGTGGAATTTAGAACTGATATGTGTGGATTTGAAGGAAAAATTACCAAAATATCTGTGAAAAGGGAAAAAGAAAAGTACCATTAAGATCTAGTGGTATTCACACCCTTCAAAAACCATGAAATCTGGGAACTGAACATTTAAAAATCAAGGTGTAAATCTTACTGAGATCTAGTTTTTCTATTTAAATTCTGCACAAATTTAAATAAATTAAAATATTTTGACATTATTGAGTTGAAAACTGAGTAGATACAAAACATGTTCCTGGAAATATGTTTGCTAGCTCCTGTATACTGCACCTGGTTGAGATACAAGGTTTTCTTAAGAATTGCAGTGGATATATTTTAGTTAGAAACTAAGTCCTGTATTTTTGGAGACTGTACAATGACAATATACCTAAAGAAAAAAAGATTAATAAAATTATTATTTCAGTAGCATTTGCAGAAACCCCTCTTTGCTAAAGAATTTTATTTCTTCCCCAATTTGGGTTAATATTCTGCAGCTCAGATCCACTCAACAAAATCTGTTTTGTAATGTTTTATCAGTATTTGATGCTGCAAGTAGTTATGAAATCAATGTACCTTCCTTGCATGTTTAGAATAGGAATTAACTGGAACATCTCAGGATATTTCTGAGGACATTAGCATTCTAGTTCAGTGCATTTTTAAAGTGAATCTCCTGGGTGTTACTGCCTGCTGTGCCTTGGACTCACATCCTGAAGGGTTCTCAATGTAATCAGCAGATTCCTTCCATATTAAATTAGATACCCTTCAGCATCACATCTAATGTACTCCAATTATTAACAAGTTTATAGTCTACTAGTCTAGAGCTATATTAGAGCTAATCTGAAATAAATACCCCTGGTATACACTGCTGATACTTTCCTACTGTGCCCATTTCTTGGCTAATATACACACATGTGAACGTTGACTTTGCAATGGTAAAATCCATACATCTCATCAAAGGGCAAAACATTGTATCAACTCATTTTATTGACACCATCAGTCTGTTCAGGACATTCTGAAGGAAAAGTGAATCAAGCTACACAAAAATTGCTCAGAAGACTGTAATGTTTATTGCAATTTTCAGTTTTGTATGTAAACTAATCTTAGACTCTAAAACTTAGAAAACAGTTTTAAATATGTTCTTTAACATGCCTTTTCTCATCAGTCTTACTTCTGTATCTGGATTTTATAGGAGGATATTACGCCATTATTGTGTTGTTACACCAGCATCTAGAAGTCCTGAAACCTTCAATAGCGATGAGACCTACTCAGAAGGTGTAAATATGACCGGAAGATGTACATAGAGGACAACAGCTGTCAATGAATCAGTGAATTAATGCCTAGCCACATTAAACAACTGAGTTAAGGAATGAGTCTAGATCTGGAGAAAGTACATTAGAAGTATAACTGTACTTTTTCTTAGGTCACTGCATGATTCTGTGAGAGTCAGAGCTGCTAAATTGAATTAAAGTACAACTAAACTATGCTTTGCTCCAAACTATGTTTTGTTTGCAGAAGTTCACTGGATCTCATGCAGCAGTTTTCTGCCTGCTTATGGTCTAGTGTTACAGAGCATTACTACTACAGAACTTTGATAACATTACATTTACTTGCTCACTTTCAAGGACACAAAAGAAATAAAAATTTTTTTTTAGAAATTATGTAATAAGTATTTTTACTCATTTATTTGGCTAGTAATGCAAAAGCCTGGTAAATTTTCTGTTTTACAAAGGATTTTCGATTTGGGGTTTCCATTTCTGTGACTAAAACACATCTGATAAAAATAGAGTCCCATCCATCAAACAGTGCAGCTGGTACAAACCTGATACATCGAGGAGTCTAACAATGTCTCTAGATGTTCATAAATTACAGACAAATAGCCAAAACTTTTTACAGGTGAAAAAGAATTTATTTACAGAAAATTCAGACATATAATAACCCTTTATAATCCAAGCACAAATTCTATTCCATGATGAAGATCATACACTTGGTTTTTGGAGGCAAGTATATCTAAACAGAAGTTAGAAATGTCTTTATATCAACATTATAGGTTTTGCAAAGAGCTACAATGTCCATTCTTAGCAAAAGGCTGTATTGTTTGTTGCATCTCACCTGCATCAGGATAATTTCTTTTTTATAAAGTTATAGAAGTGTTCTGGATTTTCCCAAAAATGAGAACATGAATGGCAAGAACTGGGCTGCTGCCAGAATCATGCATTCCCTCCTCTGCCTGTACAGAGACTGACTGAGAGTCTGCCAAGGTGCAGTTAGATCCCTGAGAGGAGCAAAGGCTGGTTTGGGTAGAAAGAGTACCTACAAAACCCAGCTAATTTTGGGACTAAGATTTCAGTACAGATGTGATGCTTCTTCAAGTTTATTTGTTTTAAACCAAAACCTCCTCTAAAGCTTTCTGTGCTTTAAGTTTGCGCTAATGAAGGAGCCTGTAAATTATCATGTTAGTTTTTGATCCACATCCTGTCACTTATATTAGAGAACTGTGTGTACTGAATCTATGACAATCTACCTATGTTTGTCAGAAACTCCAAGATTCATATCGTTAAATGTTGTCTCTAAAACCCTCTCATTTATAATGCTTTGCAGTACTGACAACAAGGATGGTTATCACAGATCTGTGATTTAAAAAGATTTGAGATTGTCACAAACAATTTATCATTCAAGTAATGAAAAAACAAACAAACACAATCCATCCAAATAAACAACCAAACAATAACCCCCCCCAAAAAATAACCACAAATGTCTAAATCTAAGGTTACATGTCTCCCTGTTTTGTTTTGGTTTGGTTTGATTTTTTTTTAAAGATTACTCACTTTTGAAAGTATTATATGCTTTTCAAGAGAGAACACCAAGTATACTGCTAATTGAGGCTGGGCAGTCTCAAACGTGATTGGCGTCGTTTTGTTTCAAATAACTGATTCCTTGTTGAGAATGTTGCCAAGGGGGCAATGTTTTAAGAAGGTATTGAAGCCAAGAGGAAGTGCTTAGCCTGGATTGATTTTCAAAGACTGGCAAAAGTGACACTGAAGAAGGCATACATACAAGACTAAGAGAAAGATACAGAGGGCTTACTGAGGGAAATGTCAGGAGAGGATGCAATTTGATACCATTTTACAGGTTCCCTTTTAGTGCAGCGCAGCACAATGCACTGGAAAATTTTAGCCTATGTTGCCATAGTGAGGGACCACAGGGCATGATTTTAATCTGTCTTGTTACCTTCATATAAATAAATCAGGTCAGGTCAGATACAGAAGTGGTGGCTTTTCTGACAGTCATATCCACTCTTAGTCTTCTCTTCAGAATGTGGAAACATGTTAAACTCTTCAGGAGGATATTATTACTCTTTGAAAAAGTACTTCTGATTTTGATAGTGCATGACTAAATGAATAATAACAGTCAGCCAAGCTTTTGTTGCAATTTAATTAAGTGCTGATTGATCATTGCATTTAAGAACTAAGATATTGGGAGGTTTCATTTTACATTGAAAGGAAGGGATCCTAGATTTGTTTTATTTTTTTATAATTTATATTCATTTTTTAGACCCTTTTCTGTGTGAATCAATTTTTTGTGGCTCACTAGATGGTGCTGTGCTTCAACATGCCGGAGCGCAGTTCAGCTTCTATGTAACAATACCAGCCGCCCATGCAGATCTGGGCTACTAGCTGGAGGCCATCGACATGCTCTGGCTGGAGGCCATCGGCATACTCTGCTCTTATGAGGTGATCAAATCAGCTAGGAGCCTGCATCTAGGTACCTATTTTAAAAACAGTGGCCTGAATCTGGGTTTTGCATTTTAGAGACAGTAACTCAGGGTTAAGAACTCAGGCCATCAGTTTCAAGCATGAAACTTTTGAGCATGCTGGCCTCTTCTGTATTGTCAGTGCAGCTCTGAGTTTTTGTTTAGCTCTGAAGTTTTTTGCGCTTACTCAAAGGCATATGGAGCCTATACAAAGTCGATGCTGTGTGCATACAAAGATATTTTCCTCCTGGTCTCATGATAACAGTGACTGTGAATGTACTGCTAAGTACAATCTTGCTGAGAAACTGTGGAGCTACTCATAGTGCCAGAGTCCAGGTAATGCATGCAACTGCTTTGTTTTGCAGGGAATTTGTGAAGTGCATTGCCATTATCAGAAATATAAGCTTTGGCTCAGCAAAACACTGATCCATGGAGCTAAATCAAAAATATTAGAGAGAAAGAAGAGTGGCTGAACATCAGAACAAGGTGTTCTGTTACCCCTCATTGAGTGTGCTTTTATCTTTTTCCAGTCATGTGGCAAACAGCTACTAAGAAATTTATAGCTAAACAAAGTTTTCATTTTCTGACTGAAAACTCTTTCAGTTTTCTTTCAGTTTTATTTGTACCAGTCTGCATGGTACAAATATTTGGGATAAGATCTCTCTTAGAGCCTTTCATATCACAGTCAACTGAGTCAACTGTTTTCATTACGTTTTATCTGAAAGTATTTTTTACATGATTCACATGAAGCTAACTTGCTGAGAAGATATGTGGCTTGGCAGGGCTATGAAGGCCACATCCATGCTATTCTGTTAAAAAGCCCCAAACACCTGATATTAATTTCCCTAGCTATCCACACCATCTAAATTTTGGCAGCTGTTACACTGAAGGCAAAACCTTGGGGTATTGCTTGGCTCTGAAGCATTGCAGCCGTTTTTCTTCAAAGATTATTGATCAGAATATTCACTATCTGTGCAATATGGTCAGTCATAGAGACCAGTAAAATATTATGGTGAAAAAGATAAAGGACATTTGTGCTCAAGACAAGGTGAAAACAGCTGGTTTCATGAGATAGAGGAGGAAATTTTTCATGGTAAAAATAAAAATGCTATAAGTAGTCCTCAGAAAAGTTACAGTAAAACATATGGCTGTGGGTGACCACAAGGAAGCATTGCTTACAGGGAAGAGAAAAGGGAATGAAAGCCAGCATCGAAACAGCTGGTATATGTGCTCCCTTGTATCTGGTCATCCTCTTTATGCTGTTACTTGACCAGTGGACAAAAACTTCCTGTGACTGGGTCATACCACCAGCTATGGTCAAGCAAAGATCATTACCCAAAGTCAGAAAGCTAGGGTTACAACAGCTTAACAACACTGAACTTGCATATTTAGAGGGGATTCCTTGCCCTCTTTCACTGTTTATATGGCAGCTAGACCTTTTAGCATCAGATGACCATCAGATGGAAAACCAGAAGTCAGCTGTAGCCAAATTTCTCTTACCAAGGGCAGCGGGCCTTACATCCTTACCTGAAGTTACAAATTTTTCATTAACCAGCTGAGGAAGGAGGAATTGCCCCTCCTTCCTGTTCAGAAATGCATCCCTGAGAGAAGAAGCACAGCTGTTCCCCTTGTCCAGAGCAAAACACACCATCCATCCTACTTAGAGTCCTTTGTTTTCTCCATAGAACTTCTGCAGAATGAAAGTAGAGAAGCAAAAGGAATCTATATGAGCCCCTGAATGTTGTAAATGGGCCTAGAATTGCTTCAGCCTGCCCTTGGAGAATTCCCCAAGAAAAGAGTATCGTTAGACAGGCTGTTATACCAGGGACAGGCTTGCAAGCAGAATGTCACCTTTCCTGATAATTTCCAATAGAATTGTTGTCTGGATCCTATTGTAAAAAGCAACTAGCTCAACTAAAATAATTATGTTGCTTCTTCCCAGGGCAGTGTTATCCCATACATACCCCATTTTGCCTACCCTTATGGAACAATTCTGCACTAGGACAAAAGCCATATATTAATCCTAAAATGGCTTCACAGAAATACCAGGAAATCTGCCAATTGACTAGTAGACAATTTCTAATAATTTTGTAAATTCTGTAAAGCGTCCAGCG
Source organism: Psilopsiagon aurifrons (assembly GCA_025447955.1). Lineage (NCBI taxonomy): Eukaryota > Metazoa > Chordata > Aves > Psittaciformes > Psittacidae > Psilopsiagon > Psilopsiagon aurifrons. The sequence continues at coordinate 1,602 of JAOEHY010003267.1, read as the reverse complement.
TCAGAGAAAATAACTGATACGTGGCCCTGGTTTCTACAAAAAAGAACGTTACTCTGATGTCTAATGCTGCCTTCTGGTGGTGCATCGTGGAAATTGCAGGAAATAATATACCACATGCTTGTAGTCTACAATGAAGGTTAAGGGATTTCAGTTCTAGTAGCAAAGCTTGTTTTCAAAGGCATTTTTTTATATATCTATGTTATATTAAGTAAGCTAAATTCTTCAACATCTGACTACTGAAGCTATATTTTTGTGTTATGTCTAAAACAATTAGTAGTCTGCTCTTTTTATGAACTATCATAAACTTTCAAGACAGAACACTGAATAGTCCTACAAAAATAATTTTTAATCATCTGCTCAGAGGTATTAACACTAAGAAGCCTTATAATTTTGCCTTTGAAAGCAAAACACCAAAAACAGTTGCAAGAACTGTAATGTATCCAGTCATCTCAGATAGTGTGTTCAGAAGGTGTCTTTGAGAGGCAGGCCATAGACTTGCACAGAGATCAAATAAAAAGGAGTCTGTGTTTCCCAAACTGATGCTAAGCACTTGACATAGAGCACTTGGCAGAATTGGTGTCTGTCTAAAGGTGATGACTGATGGACACTTTTATCTGCTTAATCTGGAAAGTAAATTTTTCCTGGAGTCTAACAAAAACTCAGACCTAACTTGCACACTATATTTGCCTTTTTTTTTTTTCCTCAGGTGACACTACTCCTAATATTTCCATAGAAGAGAAAAGCACCAGAATTTAAAAGAAAAAAAAAATTAAATGCTACTTTATTCTTAGAATTAATAGCCTAGTACCCGCACTACATTCCTTTGTCGCAGCCTAAACTTTCTCTACTTTTTCTGCCTCTTAGCTTAATTTACATAAAATTTATGCTCAGACTTCATGTTAGCCTAAAAAAAACTCCCATAACCCCTTTCTAGTCCAGGGTTACTTAGAGCTTTGTTCTCCCATTTCCCTGTTATTAATATGGACTGCATGGTATTTCTGAGGTCAGTGGATTTTTGAATAACTGAAACACTAGACCCGTAGCTGTCTAAATCCCAATGCTTACAAATTTTGAGCAATAATCTGTCTTCTAAGATGAAAGTTTTTGTTGATTATACTCTTGAAAGTGCATTTTTTCCTAATTATTTGAATCTCAAATCCAACCAAAATCAAGTTGAGTTGATATTTCTGGAAGAATTGCTTGTGTTGATTGTAAGGTTTCCTTGATCTTGCTCAACCCTGACTATAAAAAAGTCTGTTAGCAGAGTGATCAGACATCTTTCTATCCTTTCAAAGGAATTAAAAGAGTGAGCATCTCATCTCTAAAGCTGGCCACACTTCTTCATCAGTACAGGGTTAAAAAGAGTGAATTCATAAATCTGAGTAATGCAAATTATATTTACTCTAAAATATAGTTATAGAATCATAGAATCATTGAATGGTTAGGGTTGGAAAGGACCTTAAGATCATCTAGTTCCAATCCCCTTGCCATGGGCAGGGGCATCTCACACTAAACCTGCCACCCAAGGCTCTGTCCAACCTGGCCTTGAACACTGCCAGGATGGAGCATTCACAGCTTCCCTGGGCAACCCATTCCAGTGCC
>JAOEHY010003265.1:0-25859 GCA_025447955.1 Psilopsiagon aurifrons | reverse complement strand
CATCCCAACCCATCCCTCAAAACGTACTTCTTTGGCCCGAAGCTGCTCCTCTGTGAGGTTAACACTGAGCAGGGGCCGCACACGGCTCAGGAGCTGCCACCAGGGCCAGTGCCTGATGGCCTGGAACACCACCAGGTTCTTCTGGATGCAGCGGATGGCCAGGCGCTGGATCTTCAACCTCTTGAACTTCTGGCGGCTGAGGAAGCCCTTGCACGCAGCTTGGAGCAGGATCATCTTCTGGGCTATCAGCTTGTCACGCTGCTTCTCCAGACGGGAGATGACTCCTGGCTTCAGGAAAACCTGACAGCAAGGAACAAACATTCAGGATGAGGTCTGAAACCTGCCCGCAGCCCACAAGATGTACTCATGGCAAACACCCAGCAGCCTCCCCTGAGACCTGCAGGAGACTGAAGGTCCTTGGATCAGTGCATGAGACCCTGCACCAGCCTCATAGCAGCTCCCAGTGTCTAAAGGGGCTACAAGAAACCTGGAGAGGGGCTTTGGACAGGGACCTGTAGGGGCAGGCCAAGGGGAATGGCTCTAACCTGCCAGAGGGGAGACTGAGATGAGCTCTCAGGGAAAAGCTCTTCCCTGGGAGGGTGCTGAGGCGCTGGCACAGGGTCCCAGAGAAGCTGTGGCTGCCCCATCCCTGGCAGTGCTCAAGGCCAGGTTGGACACAGGGGCTTGGAGCACCCTGCTCCAGTGGAAGGGGTCCCTGCCCGGGGCAGGGGTTGGAGCTGGAGGAGCTTTGAGGTCCCTTCCAACACAAACGAGGCGGGGAGTCTGTGACACAGATTTGCTGATGCAGTTGTATTCAGCCTGTATTGATCTCTCAGTGTAAGATACCTGTCATTGCCTGGGGAAGCTCTCAGCACATGGGACTGATCCCTCCCCACTACCGTGCCCCATTTGCATAATACAGCATTAATAAAAACTGAATTACACTTGCAAAGCCAGTGGCACACTTAGAGCTGCATTTGAAAGATGCTAAATTGAATCAAAGAACAATTCCAAGGAAACTCCCTTTCTCGAGATAATGCTATGATTGCTCCAGCACCTATCTGATTGCCTCATTAATGTCTGTATTAACTTCACAAGACAGTAACTTTCAGAAGCCAGTGCAAAATCAATGCTCAAAGCAATGGCAAAACTAACTCTCCAAAACAAGATGTGACTGGAGCTGCTATTGCGCGATTGATTAAGTACAAGGGTTTCATAGAAGAGGTAATTGCAAACTGCACTGTGCAGGATAAAAGAAAGTTATTTTGTGCCACAGAACCGTGTCATGAATCCTTTCTTCATAGACTCCGGGAGCTGGAGGTAAGCACGCAAGCAAAATTCAGTTTGCTTTGGGATTATCGCATTTAAGTTCAAATGTTGCTGCTGTGACGCCTCAGCTGCCCGGCTGTGCAATGTTAACCTCAACCCACCAAAACCATGGATGCCCGATCCTCATTAACTCCCAGGAGATATCAAAGGTAAAGAGTAACATCAATGCCATGAGGGGCTGGATTTCGATAACAAGGTACACACGTCACCACACCTCACAGTCACAGTTTGAGTGCTTTCAAATGTGAATTAGGAGCCTTCTGCTTTGATGCTTGGTGAGGCTTCATTTCGCAGCCCACTGGGCACAGCAGAACAGAGGGGTTCTCTCCACTTTGGGAAGCTTTGGGCAGCTGGAAGTGCCTGGCATGGGACTGGCTCTGCCTGTACACACCGAGCGCAAGAGGGAAGCAGAGCCCGGAGCCTTCGTACCTGGCTGCGCCCGATGGCAACGCTGCTCTTCTCCAGATCCAGTGCTTGGAAGAGCTCTTGTATGGCCTGAGGAGGAGGAGCACGTCATTGAACTGCTCAGAAAACATTTGCACCCTGGTGTGACCCTGCTGAAATAGGGCAGAGACCCCTGGTCCTTATGGGCTCCCAAGTAAAGGTGCATCCAGCCCCAAGGCCCGGTGTGAGAAGGGTAGAGAACCCCGATGCTTGGGTGGCTGTGGCTGGAAGCTACTGGGGGGAAGGTGAGGGCCCATCCAGCCAACAGGTCTGCTTGTGGAGCCGAAAGCAGGAGCAAAAGCACTAAGTTCCCCCTGGAGCCAAGAGGTGTGGAGCTGAACCCCTGCAGGGAGGCAAGCGGGAAAAGAAGCCTGAACTCAACCACTCTGAGCTTTGGACCAGCACATGAATGTAGCAGCCAGCAACACCACACGTTTCCCAAGGGCAGCCAACACTGTCTGGACAAATGGATGACGTGAAAACCCCACAGCTCCTGAAACTGAAACAAAACCCCTGCACTAATGCTTCACTCATACAACAGCCTCTGGAGGCCTCACACATCTCCATGAAGAATCATTTCACAGTGGCCTCTGGAGCACCTTGCTGCAGCAGAACTGCACCCCAGCCTTCAGCCCTGCATGCCCTGGGGCAAGAAGGGGATGGAGCATGTGAGTGCATGGGGATATGGACCAGCACCATGCATGAAACAATGTGCCAGAGGTGAGGAAGTGCCTGCTCCTGCGGCACTGCTGGAACAGTGCAGGACCATCCCATCCCATCCCATCCCATCCCATCCCATCCCATCCCATCCCATCCCATCCCATCCCCAACAGCAGGGCAAGCATGAGCACAGGGTCAGTCATGGCTGCACCACCACCCTCACTCCACACAAGCATCTCTTGTGCTGCAGTGGCCGAGTTAATGCACTCACTGGGAAGCAGCCTCCTGCTAACACCGCATGGCAGTGAGCTCCAGGGAGGCCGGGATTTTCCAAATCCCCAGCTTACACAGTGCTGACAAGGCACCCTCTGCCTCCTTACAGCATTTAATAACAATATTGACCTTTTCTGGCTGTCAAACTTGTCTTATTAAATCCCGAGGTCTTAACTGAATTTGCACACCCTGGCTGGCAGTTTGCACAACAGAGCACGTGCCCATGTTTAATTCATCTCCTCACGGCTCTTCCCAGCTCTCAGTGCTTCTCACCGCCTGTTCCAGGGACATGGGGGGTTCTCCCAAGCTTCTGCTATAAATTTATTATGAAACAAATAAAACTGGCAAATCTCCATCTTCATTCCTGAGCTCCCCTCAGTTTCAGGCTTTGTGGGATGAGGTGAGGAGCCACCCTGGGCTGCGGCTTTACAAGGGCCTGAAGGCAGATGATGTCTCATCCCCAAGAACCTCCACTGTCCTGCTCTGATGAGTCTCTGGGAATGCTGCCTGGCTCATCCTCAGCCAGCCAGTTTTTGGGGAGCCAGGGCAACAGATCGGGTGCTGCCATGCTGAGACCCCTGCATCCCAACAACAATGGATGCCTGAGTAAGGCAGGGACTGGGAAGCCGCTCCTGCCCCAGGTCAGGCAGATGCCAGCATGACCCATTTGGAGAGAGGACAGCGGAGCTCATGCAGGATTCAGGCAATACCAGCACAGGGGCTGCCTGCAGGGAGCTGCAGGAGTTGTTCCTTGCTGCAAAGAAAGCCCTTATGGCATTGGGAAAGGCTGGAGGAGCTCCAGCACTGGCACATCCCAATGAGGGGCTCCAGCTCACAATCCCCAGGCCACCCAGCACATACCTTGCTCTCATCTGGCACCTCGTAGGCAGAGGTGTGCTTCTTCATGACATCCGGAGCCAAGACCTGGAAGCGCCTTCGGAACTGGGTGAGGAGCAGGCGATCCGCATACCCTGGGGACACACAGACATCACTGAGGGCTGCACCAGCCCCGGGGAACATGGCTCTCACCAAACACTGGGGAGGGAACCGGCAGTGGGGGCTGAGGTGAAAGGTACCTCAACCCAGGGGCATGTCCTGTGCACACCAAAAGGCATCGAGGGTGATGGGGACCAGGGAGCTATAGTGAAGGCTGGGTAGAGGGAGCAGGGAAGCAGCAGAGATGCATTTGAGGCGGCCAGACACCACCCTAGAACCTCCTGTCATGCAGTAGATGCCCCTGGGCTGCCTGCATGGGTCCCTCTACCCCTGGTGGTGACTGCCACCGTGGTAGGTGCAGGTCTAGCTTGATGCATGGATGCTCCAAAGGGAACATTCAGGCAAGAGAAGGCTGGGAAACCCTGCAGAAAGCAGCAATTAAACCTCGAGGGCTTTCTGAAGGGGGGCTGGAGTGGGGCAGATGATGAGCAAAGCAAGGTGTGGAGGAGCAGCATCAGCACACAGCAGCGGCGGGGGGCCGGGCGTACCGATGCGGTGCAGCCGCAGGGCATCCAGGAGCTGGGTCCCCTCCAGCTGTGTCCGCAGGGTGGGCACATCCAGCTGCGGGGCAGCGTCGGGCGGAGAGGGGGGACGAGGCGGCGGCCCCTCGGGCCCCGCTCCCGGGAGCAGGCAGTGCACGAAGTGCAGCCGGGACCGTCGGAGGAGGCTCGTGAGCGCGTCCTGCCGGGCAAGCAGAGGTCAGCAGGGAGGGAGCGGCGGTGGGGACCCCCCGCACCCCTGGCAGTCATCCTCGGAACCCTCAGAGCCCAGCACATGGTACGAACAGCTTCGGTTCGAGATGCGAGCCCAGCGCACAGGTCACAGGGGCTGAGTGAGACCCTTCCTACTAATGCCCCATGCTTTCAGTTGATGGGCTACCAAATGTCACAGGGTTGAGGGCTGCTGGGGGAGGGTTCGCCACAGACACCCAGCACCTCAAAGCAGGCTGGAAGAGGAGCCAACAGAGACTGTGCTACACTCCTCGAGAGGGTTGAGGCACCCAATAATGGCTGAGGTCAGGAGGAGCTTGGCACGCGCCCAGCACGGAGGCTGCTCCAGTTGCCCGAGCGCTGAAGAGGATTACGCGGTGGCACCGATGTGTCTGCCTGGAATGCTTCCGCGTGGCCAGAGCAGCGCCCGGGCTCAGGGCGCTGCGGGACACAGCCCCGCGGGGCTGCCCCGTGCGGTCCCCGCGCACTCACCGCCTGCAGTTTGAGCTGAGCACACACCGACCGCTTCCTCACGGCCGCGAAGCTGCTGGCGAAGCTCTTCCTGACGCAGGCGCTGCGGTGCAGGGCCGCCTGCGAGCGACCCTCCAGCCCCGCCACGGCGCGGCAGCCCAGCGGCGCCCGCACCCGCGGCTCCATCAGCTCCCGCACGGCCTCGCTGCGAGCAATGAGCAGCGGGGTCAGTGCTGGGGGTCCTCTGCTTCAGAGTCCCCGCCACGGGGATGCAGCCCCCAGCATCGCAGCCCCCAGCGTCGGAGCTGCCCCAGGGCGCGCAGCCATGGAGCCGAGCGAGGTGCTAAGACGCCTCCCACCCCTCTGCTCCTCTCTGGTTTGGGCACTGAGCTGCTCACCTCTGTTAAAACTTCCCTGAATTGAAGCCTGAACCAAAAGGAGCTGGGAATGTTTAAGCACAAGGTCAAAGTCGTGCCATGTGCAGAGACATCGGCAGCAGCTCGATTACATTTCAACTCCAATTTAGTGTACAAGGTTCCTGGAGGAGCTGGGGAAAGCCTGCAGCATTGCTGCGCGGGGACCTGACCTCAGGCAGCAATGCTTCAAGACTGGATGCCCGCCCTGTGGCACTGTGGAGCTGAGGACATTGTGGGGTCCCCCTGGTGCCCCCCATTCCCCAACTGCCCACGCCTGCAGGAGGAGACCCCCACTGAAAAGCCAATGTCATGGATCTGCTAACTAGAAGAAGCCAGACAGCTCTCACGGGAAGCTGCTCACTGCAGTGCTATTCACCAGCTCGCCCGGCAGCATCTGCTGTGATCACAATGTGTACATCCTGCTGTCAGTCAGCCGCAGGGCTTGATGGCTGTGAGTCAAATCACTTGACATCTGCCCCCCACACCTCAGCTAAGCTCTTCGGATTCCCACAAAGCTGGGCTGAAGCTGTGGGGGTTTATGGCTTTCTTGCACTGTTGTCAGCAAGTGCCTAGGGCTGCCCTGCAGAGGAGATCCCATCAGCTGCGTGCCAATCTAAAGCCAGATCAGCTTCATCACTGCACTATGCACTGGGTAGGAGGTGTGGGGACAGCCAGCACCAAGGCTGCAGGTCCCCTCCTCTCTGCTGAGATGCCCCACACAAACCTCTGCCTTCCCCACCACGAGCGGCCTCTCAGAGCTTGGGCAGGTTCTCAATCTCAGCTCTCACTGGCATTATCGCCATCCCACTCCACTGCCATGGGATCCCAATCCCACTTCCACAGGGATGACAGCACCACGGCACCTCGCTCATACTTACACCGTGGACTGCTGCAGCACCTGCAGGGCGTTCTGCGCCGAGAGGTTGAACTTGGCTTTGCAGACCCAGCCCGTGAGGTCGTAGCGCACGGGGTCTGTGCCCAGCCGGTGGCTGATCTCGAAGTGCAGCCCCTGCTCGCACCTGCGCATGTGGGTGTCCCCTGCAGCAGCAACCCCAGGAGAAGAGCTCTTTAACTGGCTACATGGTCCATGGTCCCTTCAGCTCCCAAAGCTACACAGGGATGCCAAAGGACAAGCAGCTGAGCTGGTCCCAGCTTACCCTCCGGGTCGGGTCCCTCTGCAGTGAAGTAGGAGCACAGGCGATTGAAGGCAGTGCCATCCCCAGAACCAGGGGTCAGTGCCTCCTCATCCAGGATCCACAGCAGCCCCCTGCGATCACATCCCGGGCTGCCCGGCAGTGCCTGTGGCTGCAGAGGGATTGGGCTTGGGAATGGGGCAGGCGTGGTAGCCTGCTTCCCCCTCCGCTGCCATCCTGCTCCCCACCACCTCTGTCCTGTGTCCCCTGACCCAGACCAGCCAGAACAGGGTCAGGAGACCCTCCTGGCCTGATCCAGCTCCAGTCACCATCACCCCTGAGACCTCCGCAGCCACACAGCATCCCAAAGGGACCAGTCATCCCGCACTGCAGGCGGGCTGGGAGATGTGCCTGGGGTGCAGCGCTTGGACAGGATGGGTGCTTGTATTTTAAGGTGACGCTGCACCCCCCCCCCCCCGGCAACCCCACAAGCTGCTCTGTGCCAAATACACCATGGGGCCCTGCTCTGCCCCTGAATCCCTCCCTCCTCTGAGCAGTAGGATGCTCCAAGTGTGACCAGAGCAACCAGCTCCCATGGGAACAGGTTACCTGTGAGGAGCTCAGGTCGATGATGGACAGCGTGTCCAGAGGAGAGCGCTCTGGAAGATCAAAAGACACCTCAACATTTTCCTGGAAAACATTATTCAAAAGCCTGCTTCAGTCACAGTCTGGCATCAGAAAGCCAAGAGGAGATGCGTCTGCATGGAGGGGGAGGAAGGTAGCATGGATGCTGCTCCCAATCGGCTCTGTGAGGTTCTCTTCCTCAACCAAGGGCTGCAGTGGCTGCACCCACTGCAGGGTCACACACCACTCGCACCCCATCCCAGCAACCCAACATGTGCCCTGGAGCAGGGGGAGCCCCTGGGACGGGCAGGGTGAGCCCTTGCTCCTGTGTGAGCCAGGGATGCTCAGCAAGAGCCGGAGCTTCAGTGTCTCTCCATGGTAACACAGTGAGGTTAGGTTTGCAGCCTCAGAATGTGAGTGGAGAAAGCAGCAGTGGGGCTGCAGTTTGTCTACCAGGGCATGTGGCAGCATCACCCCATGTGTGACCCAGCTCTGGTGACCCAGCTCAGGGAGGAAATGGGTCACTGGGGCTCGGGCTCACAGTGGCAGTCCCATGGCTGAAAGGGAATGTGCTTGCAGCAGGGCAGGCTGCATCAAAGTGGAGCCTGCTGAGCCCTCTGCCATTTCAAGCTCAGCCAGTACCTATGTATTCATCACTAGTGAAGAGCACACAGATACTTACTTGGTGCAAGTGTTGTGTGAATATTAAGCCGTGGGAATTCAACTCTTCTCCCAGGGCTAGAGGTATTAGAGTAATTCCTGCAAGCTTAATAAGTTCATCTCTGCTGGTAGGTTTTTCAGCAGCTTATTTCTGCAATAATTTATCATCTTCCTTGCTATCCTCTATTATTCATCACCTGAGAGAAAACTCAGCTGCACCAGAAGGGCACAAAGTCCCTGAGCTGGAGGAAGCATTTCCAAAGAGGTGACAAGACAGCCCAGCACCTCAGGAATGTCAGAAATACCCAACAGGACCTATGACTGGGGCAGTGAGAAAAGAGACCTGGCTCAAGGCGGCTGCTCCAAACAGACCCCTCATTTCTACAGCCCCTCACTAAAGGTACCGAGTTATTTGGTCACACCATGGCAGGGCACAGGGACCCGTTGGGTCAAAGCCCCACCCCGTGTGGGGGAAGCAGCCCCAGCCCCTGCTCCTCACCTCTCTGTACCTCTCCATCTCTGAAACAAAGGTTTTCTCGTAGAAGAGCGCCTGCAGCCGCTCGTGCACATAGTTGTGGCAGAGCTCCTCGAAGGTTGCCGCACGCTCGAGGCGCTGATGCCGCGGGTTGTGGAAGCCGGGGGTGTCCACCACGGCAATGGAGGCCATGGAGAGGTGTGGGGAGGAGAAAGACCTGCGGAAAGAGGCACTCGCATCATAGGTTTTACCCATGGACATGCCCCAGCTCTCCCTGTGGAGGTGACACTCCCTCCTCCTGGTGGGCAGCATCCCTGGGTGGGCATCACCCCATGTAGCAGTGACCAGCACTTCCTATCTCCCTGTCTGCCAATGCCTCTTGCCAGAGAGCACCCACACTCCTGACACTGTCCCTTTGCTTCTCCCTTCTCCCTCATCTTTGATCCATTCAAGCTGAGAATCTCCTCCCAGCCTGGATGGAAGCACAGGACACGGACTTCTCCTGTCCTGGCCTAATGAACCCTTAACAGTGGCATGGGATGAGAGGGCATCAGGGGAGTCTGACCCTGAGAAACGTCCAGGAGTGTTTTTACTGCACATTCTGAATCACCATCACATTGTGCTGCTCCATCTGCAGCAGCCCTGCAGCAGGGAGAGATTAGAGGATTTCTCCTCGGTGGCATGGGGCAGTGAGGATGCTTCCATGAAACACAGGGTGGAATGATGAACAGATGTATATTTATGAAGTGTTGCCTGCAGATTTCCACTGCAGCACCCTCCTGCAGCTGGGGTTGAAAGATTCAGGTTCACCATCACCATCAACTCACTGAGGAAACAGCGTTTCCATGGAACGTGCCTGGATTGTTATTGCAGTGGTTTAACAGGCTTTGGTGGGCTGAGATGGAAAATAAGGCTGGGCAAAGCAAAGCTACTTTTAAAGGGAAGAGGGGACCCGGAACACATCCCGAGCTAATGCTGTTATTTAGGAGAACCTGCAGCATTTTACTTCTCTGTCAGCCCTTTGAGTCTCATCAGCAATTTCCCTTTGGAGTGTGGTTGCTAGGAATTACAATACAAATATTCTGCAGGTTAAATAACTGCAGGTTAAAATAAACCTGCAGCAGCAACACGGAGTATTTTGGGCATCAGCCTTTATGTGGATGCTGACTTCAATAAACTGAGCTGCACATCAGAACTGAGAAAATGGAACAGTTCGGGGGGCTGATCCTCACCAGGGTGTTACCTTATTCCATTTATCCCAGTAGAAAACTTTGGATTTACAGCACCTGAGCAGATACATCAGCCCACAGAGGATGCACTTCCCATCCTGGCTTTCCAGATGGAAATAAGTCCCTGGGGCAGAGGAAGGGGCTGCCTGCTTGGCCACACCAACACCAGGATGGAGCCGCAGCTCCCAGGGCACCTCAGCAGCTACCAGAGCTTCGCACTGACAACTCAATCCTCCCCTGTGATGGAGCAACTCCCAGCACACATCTGCAGGGCTCACAGTGGGATTCCTGGACTGGTTTGCTGCTCTGCCTGTACTGGTACCCTTGATTTCAGCCTGCAAAGTCACATCTATTATTAACAGGAAGCTGGGTTGCTCCTTTCAGCGCCGTGATGCCATACTCGGTATGTCTGCTCATGGTACAGCTTAGAAGCTGCAGCAGGAGAGAGCCAAGGTCTCTGTGTCAGTCTGCCCACGCTGGGAAGAGGGTCAGGACATGTGTTGCCCTGTGCAACACCCGGCTGCAGGCACTGATGCTCTGAAGAGCCCTTTTGGCCCCAGTGCCGGCACTCAGACCTCAGAAGATCGGAGCACAGCGCATCTCCCATAAGGAGGTCTCCCTATAACTTCCTTTCTAAGCAGGCAGCAGTTGCCAGCTCCATGCCTCTCCCTGGGACCCTCAGCAAAGGCTCCTCTTGAGCAGCCCCTGAAGAAGAGCTGTCACCCGCAGCACCAAGCAGCTCCGTACCTGTTGATCAGTGAGACAATTGCGCCAAAGAGCTCTTCATAGAGACCCGAAGCCATCCCCTCCACACACTCCACACCCGTCATCTTCGGCCCTGGCACAGGCAGAGAGGAGAGGAGACAAAGACACATCAACTATTTGCAGCACACACGGAGCCCAGCTGGTAGCAGCATCAAGCACAGCATCACTCCCTCACACAATCACTGCATGTCACCCACTGGCTTTCAGCTCCCCCCAAGCTTCCTGCCTAACGTATATTGAAGAGAGAAAACTATTGCCATGTTATAAAGACCAGCTCTTGTTTTTATCAGAATAACGTGCAGGGGCCTGGCTGTAATTCTGCTCTGAGGATGAGTTGGGTGTGGAAAGGTTCACCTTAAAGCTGGGCCCATCTCACATGTTGGATCTACCTCAGAATTAGATTCGTGTATTAATTTGGGGTTTATAGCAGCTCAGGAGCAGTTTGTCCAGCTAGAGATCTTCCAGGAGACGGGTGCACCCACCACATCACCAGCACAGCTTCATCTGTGGGCAGGGGGAAATGAGCCCACCCTGCTGCTCTCTTGGTTTGGGATTTTCCCTCCCTTTCCTAGGAAGAACTAGCCACACTGCTTATGTGCCAGGGGCATTCTCTGAACTCACCTGGTATTCACGAAGCGACCTGGCAGAGCACAGTTAATTAACGTGAACATACTCCAAGGGACCTCACTGCCTGCAAAGCCGAGGGGAGTTTCCTCTCCTGCAGCCACCCTCCACCCCCGTCCTGCGCAGGGAGCACCGCGATCCCCCATCACCCACAGCCAAAGGCGGAGCGCTGCAGCTCCGGTACCTGCCGGGCCCTCCTCCGCCGGGGGCGAGCGGCGGCCGAGCGCCGTGACCTGCGCCAGGATGCGCTTGAGGTGGTGCTTGAAGGTGGCCGTGCTGAGCTCCTCCGGGTCGCAGCCCAGCGCCGCCGCCGCGCTGATCGCGCCCTCGAACTTCATGAACTGCTTCCTGCCCGCTGCGGAGGGGACGGGCAGCACGGGCTCAGCGGAGCCAGCGCCACGGGGACCGGCTCCACACCGAACCGCGAGGGTGGGTGGAGGAGCGGTACCGGCGCTCCCCGGCTTCCCTCCATCCCCCGGGGACGCTGGACCGCCCCGTCCCTCACATCCTCTCACGTGAGGGTGGTGAGACACTGGCACAGGCAAGCTGTGGCTGCCCCATCCCTGGCAGTGCTCAAGGCCAGGTTGGACACAGGGGCTTGGAGCACCCTGCTCCAGTGGAAGGGGTCCCTGCCCATGGCAGGGGCTGGAGCTGGAGGAGCTTTAAGGTCCCTTCAACCCAAACCAGTCTGGGATTCTGTGATCCCTAACGGGCAGTTCCAGACCAGGCATTGCCCTTACCGGTGCTCACAGCAAGGATCCAGCAGCACTTGAACGCTAGACTGAGACCAGAGTGCAAACCAGCTACTAATCAACCCTTCCCGTTCAAAGTCGTGGCTGGTAGGAATCACCTCACCCCCCAGCTGCATAACATCACACTGAACCGAAAAGCTTTCTCCTCCTTGGAGCCCATCTGCTTGCTCCTGCCCCCCCTTCTCCTTCGGAACAATGCCAGGACTTCTCAGCATTCAGTTCCAGTGGCCCACTTGACTCCGCTGCCATGTGCAGTACACGGGGCTGCCCTCCCTACACACACACATATGCTAGCAACACTGGTAAGGCTTTTCTCAGCTTTGAAGGGTAATTACCATCTAAAAGGCTGGCTGACTCCGCAAAGGCTGACAGAGCTGTCCCTTGTGCAATCCTTTAGCATAAGAAGACCTTTTTTTTGGTCAGGATGTGGTTCAAAACTATAAAGATCTCCAACAGATGCTGTTGAACCCATTTTCCCCACTGTAGTGCTCCCCAGATGCTCAGAGCATCCCTCCTGCCCAGTGAGACATGGCAGAGAAGAGGCAACTCCAAGGAGATGCTTTGAGGCAACTCAGAGCAAGTCTGGACCCATGCGGACACAACATGGCTAGGCTGCTGCTGCCAGCAAGGCACCAGCGACACTGTGCTTTTCAAGAGCATTAATGGAGCAAACCAGCAGATGTGTTGATGGAAACTGATGGGATTAGGAACCAATCCCTCAAAATCCGGGATCACCTTTCCTATGTCTGGTGATGTTTGCTGTGCCCAAGAGCAGCCTCAGCAAACTGAGCCTGCACACGGTATTTACATCCAGCAGCAGTGATTCCAGCTTCATGATTAAAGTCACCAGGGAAACAAGTCTGCAGGATAAATCCTTTCACAAATCCAGGAGGGGAAGTGCTGTGGAGGCAGATGCCCAGCACCCGGCAGGATGAGCAGAGATGGAGCAGACAAGCAGAGCCATACAGAACCCTCAGGGCTTTCAGGTGGTGGTGGATGAGGAGCCAGCCCAGGCGATCACATATAGAGTGACCCCTTAGAACACAACTGGTGGCTGGTGGCAGGGGTTTGGGATGGAAAGCAAGAAATAGCCACATCCTGGCCAGCCCCATGCGGGAGCAAGGATGAGGCGATGCACAAAGCAGCTAAAGGAGATATTTCCCATGGCAGGGCCTGGGGGTTCACAGCACACCTGAGAGAGTCATCCCCCTCTTCTCCTTTGATCTTTTGCCATTATTGCTTATTCTGACTGAAAGCCTTCAACATCAAGGGCTGTGCAGGAGCAGGCACGGGAATCGCCTCAACAATCCAGGCTTTGATTTACTTCGCTTTCACTTGTTTTCCTCTGAGCTGGTTGGACACAGGCTCCTTCCTAACAGATCTGGGAAGCAGAGGGGCTGCAGGGGCAGGGCTGCCCCAGACGTGCCCCACTGCCCAGCTCCCACAGCAGCATCCTATGCTGTATGCTCCAGCATGCCACACTGGCTACTCCAGCATCGCACTGGCCAATCCAGCATCCCATGCCAGCCACTCCAGTATCCTATGCTGGCCACTCCGGCACCCCCAAGACAATGGAGGGGCTCCATTTATCCCTGTCCCAGTGCAAAGTCTTCCCAACTGAGCAGTTGCAAGCGGAGAAGCCAATCACCCTGCCATGCTGCCCCAGCAGGGAACACATCCTGCTGCTCCACAGAGGGATGCAGCTCAGTGCTTTGCACTTTCCACAAAACCAAACCACTGCTGCCTGAGCAGCACTCGGTGTGGGACATGTTCCAGTCCCCACTGGGGGCTGGCCCTTTGGTGCTCCCCCGATTGCCCCCTCGCTGTAAGCAGCTGGTGAGCGCTGAGTCAGCAGGCACACTCAGCCCATTTACTTCCACTTATTTTAGCATTAAAGCATTTTCCCTGCTAATGGGACAAATAAAAGAGCCCATTTGTTCCTCTTTATTACCCTGGGAGGGGACAGGGAGACAGAGGAGCCTCCTCCTGGCTGGAACGGTTAATCCATTCGTCCTGCACTAAATTCTCCAGTCTATTCTCTGTTGACCCATTGCCTGATGTATGACATATTAAAGCCTATATTTAACAAAGGGAAGAGCTGTGTAATAGCATGATTAAAGAAATCTGCCATTCTGGCTGCATTTCCCTGACTGCTTGTAATAAAGATGTCAGAGCACTGAACAGATAGCACAGTAACACAGTAGACAGCCCGCCTGGACTGAGGCTGTACTGTGACCACACGAAGGAGCTCCCCAGGCCCCCCCAGCAGCCAGACAGGCTCCAGCCAGGACTTGGCTGTTCCCAGTGTTTTCTGCTCCTGCTTCCCTGCCTCTGAACCCTGGACCATGGCTAGAACACAGGGGAAAAGCAGCTCCCATGCTAAACAGAGATGCACTGGGGTGCAGACTCCCTCAGCATCTCATTGCCCACAGGGCTGGATCTCTTCCCTGCTCCCTGCAAAGCACAATTCCCAGAAAACCTCATTTTGAAGACCTGGGCAGCAGAACATTGAGTTCTGCCCAATTCATGCTCCAAACTGGATCCTCCGCCCTGGGACACACATCATCCTGCCTAAATCCTCTGGGCTGGGGAAAAGAAACCCGAAGGGCATCCCACAGTGTACAGGGCTTAGAATCAACTAAGATGGAAAGGACCTTTCAGATCATCAGGTCCAACCATTACCAACCAGGGCTGTGGCTGCACGGTCACTGTGCTGTGAACCAGGCCCTGGGGACCGCATCACCTTGGGCTGGGTTTTTCCCAGGAAGCCATCAGGCTCTATCAGGGCCAAAGTCTTGCTCCTGAGCTCAAGGCCAAAGAACCACGATCCTGCCAACAGCGCCGCGTCAGCTGCACTTCCCTCTACAGCAGGAAAAGCCACATGTTGAAAAGCAAAAGGCTTTAACAGAGAGAGAAAAATGAGCAAGACCGAGAGGCCAGCCCAGCGCAACCCTTCCCAAGAGGCATTTTGATGAAGGCTGCAGGGAAGCAGAGGAGCCCTTCCAACCGGGACTGAGGTGGCCTTTCACTCACCCACAGCACAGAGCTGTGGCAGAGCAGTGATTTAACCACAGCCAAGGCCAGCGCTGGGTGCCAGGGCCCAACAGCTGCTCTGTGAGGGAAAGCAAAGCTACAGCAGGGGCAGAGGCTCTCCATTGGCATCCTGCTCCCTCCTCTTACAGAATCATGGAATTGATTGGGTTAGAAGGGATCTTCCAGCAGCAGGCAGCAACAAAACCCCAGGGTAAACCTGCACATTGAGCTTGGATGGAAGCAAGAACAAAGAGTCATTTCCATATCAGTAAAGGAAAGGTCCTTACATCTCAAAGGCCACTAAGCAGCAGAAATAATGCAGGTTCAAGGCTTTTTTTCTCTGCTCTGGTGAGAAAGAGGTAAGTCACCGAGTCCATTCCTGATAGATGTCTATGTGCAGGAAGCTGCATAATTAATGCCCGTTGGCTCCTGACGGTGCTCTCCCTCTCACATCCGATGGACATTCCCATTACAATACCTGGCAAAATGGCTTCCAGCCTTGGGAAACTTTCCATTCCCAGAGCTCATGGAAGGCTGAGAAACTTTCCATTCCCAGAGCTCAAGGGAGGCTGAGAAACAGCAGGGCACTGCGCAGCAGCACATGGGACCCAGGCTCAGCCCGCCCTGCTCCATCCCCCTCCTGCACATCTGCCCTCCTGGTTTCCCTCTGCCAAGGGGCTCAGATGCTGGTTTTGTGGCTGTGGCAGAGCACTGTGGGGTTTGGGGTAACCACACTTGGCACACACTGACCATGGCACTGGGAGGGGCTCTAATGACTTGCCAGCACTGGAGCCCCAATTCCCTCTCTGAAAGGCGCATGGTGGGAAGCCCGCAGGAAGCAGAGAGCTGCCATGCTCTCTTGTTGTAAGAGTCAGCAGAATGCACAGCTTGAGAGTGAGCTGAACTGCCCCCCGCTGCCCCCAAACCCTCCCTCCCAGTTAAAGAGGCAAAGAATAACTGAAATATGCCACATTCTGCAGCCGCAAGGCGCTGGGGAGCACTCAGGTGAATGGGGACCGGGATGTCTCTCTGGCCCCTGGCTGCATCCACACAAAACCCAGCTCAAACACGACTCAAAGGTGACAGGAGTTGCTGACACCGGGATGGAGACAGCCTTTGAAATGCAGTCTTTTCTTCTCAGTGTTTTTCTACCCGCAGATGTGGTTTCCACCTCAGGCAGAGGGAGGTGATGCTATTCCCCTCCCTTTTCATTCCTGCACAAACCCAATCTGCAATGAGGGGGACAGCCATCGGCATCAGCTGCAGTGTGGCCACAGTGCCAGGGCTGGCGGTGGCTGCAGTGCCTGGCTGCGCTGCTCAATGCCAGTGAAGCCCCAGTGACGAGGCTCCCTTGGGCGAGATTTCAAGGAGAGGATTTGGAACATACAGCTTCAAAGCGCATGAAAGGGGAAGGGAAGAGATGGCTATCAGGAGAGAGGTTTAACCACATTAAAAGAGTCATCGCCCCCACAGAGACTTTTGCTCTATGCAGCTTTGATCCATTTTTTATCCATATTTCCTTTCATTTCTCCCCTTTTGTTGAAACACGATGGGGGAATCAATACCAGAGCGAGTGATGCTGAGACATGCTCCGATTGTTAATCCTGTACCCGAGTGCCTGAAAGCCACAGCCCTGCCTGGGCCCGCTATTAACATCCTTGTTCATGCTGAGCAGTTGTGACAAGGTTTGCTGAATGCAGCCCCCGGTTCACTCCCTGGCTGAGTGATGGGACGATGGGGAAGGAACATTCAGGAAGTTAATGCAAAGCAGCTCAGCAAACCCTCTACAGCCAACAGTGACCATTCCCCTCTGCCTTGGAGCTGACACGCACATCCCAAAACCTGCTCTCCTGGAAACCCTGGAGGCAGAAGGACTTTGGTTCCTTTGCCAAGAGCCTCATCACACACTTCAGCCTGAGGCAGCAGGGTCATACTTTGCAAGTTGGAAGGGCATTAGGGGCGATGGAGATGGGGAAAGAGAACACCAGAGAGAAGGAGAAAGAGAACTCACGTTAAGTGACAACAGCATTCATCCTTTTAAAATAATTAATATATGATTAATGGCATAAATTACCGTAAGATGTGTTATGACATGTTGCAGAGACATTATAAATGTCTACGGTTTAGTTTATAGCAGCCTTTATGCAGCCTTCATAAATTGAAGTGTGTAAATCAATGTGGTTGCCTCTAAAATGGGTTCGAGCACATCTTAAAATAATTTATAAGGGATAAGGCAATTTCTATACAACCTGCATTAACAAACTCTTTATAAATATAATCTCCATCCAGACTCATCCTATTGTAATTCAGTTACTGTATTAGGCACCCAGGAGATGATAGAATTACTGTTACCTGAAGCTGTCCCTTCGTAGTGTCACTGGGGACAAATGAATTCATCAATTCACAGACTGTTTTGGGTTGAACGGACCTTAAAGCTCCTCCAGCTCCAACCCCTGCCCCAGGCAGGGACCCCTTCCACTGGAGCAGGGTGCTCCAACCCCTGTGTCCAACCTGGCCTTGAGCACTGCCAGGGATGGGGCAGCCACAGCTTCTCTGGGCACCTTGCTCCAATGGGTTACCTACCCCAGTCCTTCTGAAGGAGCTGGCACAAGGCAATGCCTTGCAGGTCCTGTCCTTCCCACACATACCCAGAACATCGACCTGCTCCAGGATCCCCCACGGGCAGGACACCCTCACTGAGCATCACTCAGCTCCTCCATGGGCAGCAAAGAGCTCAGAGCCACCATGACCATGCAGCAGCCTCTGGGTGAGCATCTCTCCCACATGCCTCCCCACACACCCCAGCCCTGAACACCACAGGGACCTGCTCCCTCCTCTAACCCCAGCACTTAACCAAGGTAAACGGGAAGCAGGGGCAGGAGCCCGCTCACCTTTGCAGGCACCGGCGGCTCCCAGGTGGTAGATGCCGGCTAAGACGCGCCACACGGCCGCCTGCTCCTCCGCCGTGATGCCCAATGTGCCCATGGCTGCCTGGAGCTGGGCAAACGCTGCCGAGGCTTTCTGCTTCTCCTCGGGCTGCAGGGAGAGAGAGACGGTGGGGGGATGTCATAGCCTCTGCCAGAGCATCACAGGAACGGGGGATACAGGGGGAACACAACGGGGCCGGTGGAAACTGCATGGCCAGCAAGACAGTGAGGCTTCAGTGGAGAAGCTGAGGCAGGGGCAGTGCTCATCTTGTTCCCTTTGCAGACCATGCACTCCCTGGACTGAAGAGATGCTGCCCAGGGCCTGTGCTGCCCAGCTCCAGGTGACCCTCTGCATCCCAGCGGGAGAACCCTCCATGCTGGGATGGGGAACCCACAGGAATGGGTACCGTGGTACCTCACTGTGCTCTGCACAGGAACTGCTGCTCCAACAGCTAATTCTTTCGGCCACTGGACTGGAGCAGGAGCTCCCTAATGAAGATTGAACATTGAATCCATCACTAGATGATGTAACTGCAAATTGCTGTGATTCATCCTGGTGCCTTGGCACGATCTGCCTGATCTCTGCAAACAGCTCAGACTAATGAGGGGCTGGGAATCAATGTTGGTACTTTCAGCCCCTAAAAATCACATCGTGGGCTCTCCAAAGGGTGCACTACCCCCAGGAGCTGCCGCTGCAAGGGACCATCAGGGGCTGTTGGTGCCGGATTATAGGATCTGTCCCTGGGATAGATAGGGGGGGTCCAAGCCCAAGTGCAGACCCCAGGCAGTGGTAGCCCCAGTCCCAGCAGCTCCCATGGGGCAGACGCTCCCTCACACCCCAACATTCTCTCCTTCCATGTGCCTGGTACAGAGGCACCATCCCAAGTCACCCATCAGCTGAGGACCCAGCACATCCTCTACCCACGGTGATGAAGAGGACACACTTGCAGCATCCCGCTGCAGGCAGCATGCGGCTCCATCCTTCTCCTCACCTTTGTGAATGGCTTGATCCCAAAGGAATTGTTCTCAGACACCTGGTGCAAGTGCAGCGTTGTCCTGGAAGCAGCAACAGAAGACAAGAGTCCAGCTCCCTCCTTGTCTGCCCCAGCACTGCCCAAACCCCTGCCTGCTCCTTGGAGACACCATACAGCCCATTTACAGCAGCATCCCAGGGATCTTGATGGGAATGCTGCCATGGCTCTACCCCACACAGGGGTTGGAGCCAGCACCAGACACGCCAGGACCCTTTTTTGCCCAGGGTAGCCTGGGAACATGCAGCTTTGGGGGAAAACCAGGAACAAGCAGGGAAAGGGACCTCTATTTGATCAGCCCAATTTCGGTGTTAGTGAAAGGGCATAAAAAGCAGCGGAAAGCACCCATTTCCCAGAAAATCTCTAATATATGTGCATAAAATCTCTGCAGTATCACTAATGGGACCACTCTCACAGCCTCTTTATCAGAGGGGTCTCAAAAACCACATTGCTGGAACCAATTTGGTTATAGACCAAGGGGAGCCCCCTGGCAGTGGGGAACCCATCAGCTGAGCACCCAGGCACGGAGCAGAGCCACCCGGATCCATGGGACCCTCGCACCCACCTCTGCGCCGCATCCAGCCCCGCCAGCATCAGGGGGAAGACGTTGAAGCTGCTCTCTCCGGGGGGCTGCTGGGCGACACGGCCCCGCTCCAGCAGCATGGTCTGGGGAGGGAGCGGAGGCAGGGGTCAGGGACAGCCCCGGTGCAGGCAGGAGGAGAGGGGACAGTGGCACCCAGGGACATGGAGGTGCTACTGGGAGCTGTCAAGGAAGGGCTGGAATTCTCCTTGAAGGGCCATGACTGGCTTCGGATACTGTGCACAGCAGGATGCGCAAGCAAGAGCTGGATCGTGCCCCAGGCATGCATCAAGTGGCAACATTTCAGTGCATGGATGCAACACCCACAGTGCATGGATGCGACACCCACAGTCTCTCCCCACCTCTGGAGCTCTGGGCAGTGTGATGGAGTTATCGAAGATGCTACAGTCTCCAGCTAAGCCATTGCCTGATCTTGAGGGAAGGCTGGATCAGCCTCCAGCCTTGTCAAGTTGTTCCATGCCAACATTGACACCAGTAACAAGTACTTGCAGAGCTGGGACTCCCCTCTCCGACTGTTCCATCCTCCCACCTGCAACTCAGGGTGGTACTAATGGTCCAAAGAGCAAATGCAGAGAGATGGAGCAGTGGGAAGACCCAGCGCTCCCCAGAGCAGACACCAGCTCAAGCCCCTTTCTCCATCAGTCGAGGCCCCAGCAGCAATGATTGAAGTGCCTCTGCATCACAGCCCTGAAGGTGACAAAAGCCCTCGGAGGCTCCAGCTCGAGGCTGATGTGGAAGATGCTGCTACTGAGATGCTGAATTATACACTCTCTCATCAGCATTGGGTTCCAGTGGTTCTGCTCTCCCTGCCTGGGGATGGCGATGTGCTGCAGGCACCCCATCACGCTGCTGACAGGGCTCCTACTCAGCTGGAGTTTGGGGCACCTTTGGTCCCGGAGGAGCAGCAGAGCTGAGCATCACTGCCTGTCCCATCCCAAGGACCCCAGGGTCAGCCCCAGCCCTCCCATCTCACAAGGCAACAAGGTCCATGGGGTACCTGGAGGTGAGCAGCCGTTATCTGCCCGGTGGCACTGAAATCCAGCGACAGGACCATGGAGAAGCGCGTGGAGCTGCTGCTGTGGCCGGTGGTCACTGACCCAAAGGCTCCCAGCACTGTGAACATCGCCTGGATCTTCTCCACTGCAAAACCAGCCCCGGCAGCCCCCTGAGCCATCCCGATGGCAGCAGCACTGCATTGCTGTGGCGCTCACCAGGAGAGAGCCAGACCACACTGCTGCTGCACCAGGCTGCAAACAGGCACTGGTGGAGGCTTTTCCTCCTGCCTGCACCCCTGCCTGCATAGGACCAGCCAGGCATGGGGTCAGCATCCCTCACCATGGGAGCATGGGTACCTGGTGGGAAGGGATGTGCCAGCACACTGCTCCAGGCCGTTTGCCACCCTTTCTGACAGAGCAGCGTGTACCCAGTCCTCCGAAACCCGAACCTGCCCTCTAAAGCCACTGATTGCTGAGCAGTGCTTCCCCCTGTGTCACCAGTAACTTGATCAGGTGGGAAAAGTGCTGCCCCAAGCACGCCACCGATCCCCTCCTGGTGCCTACTCTGCTCTTTATCAAAACAGTCACTGTGCTGGGTCTGGGATGCAGCAGCACCCGCAGCCCTGCCAGCCTGTGCTGCACTCGCACCGGCTGCTCGGGAGCCACCCCAAGGGCATGAATCACACCAGAAAAGGGTCAGACAGAGGCCAGCAGATGGGAACGGCATCCTCCCCGTGCCTGCTGTGCTCCACAGCCTGCAGCCACTGCCCAGCATCCCGCAGCCACTGCCCAGCATCCCGCAGCCTCTGCCCAGCATCCCGCAGCGGGGCGCGGGGCTCGGAGCTCATACCTGAGATGCTGCCGTCCACGCTGCCTGCAGAGCCCACCAGGAACTCCAGAGCTTTCCGGCAGCATGAGGTCCTGCCAGCCCCACTGCGCCCCAGGGGCACGATGGCCTGGTCCTGCCGCTGCAGCAGCAGGTTCCTGTAGGCGCGCTGTGCCACCGAGCAGATGTGGGGCGGCATGTCCCGCTTCCCCTTGGGTGCCTGTGGGAGGGGGACAGCACAGCCCAAAACAGGCTTCTTACATTGGAAGTACTGACAGCATTCACACTCAGGGAGGTGGCTTCTCCCATCTTTGTGGGATGCAAAACCCCACAAGATCCCCAGAGGAAACTGAAACACTGCCCAGCCTGGCCAGCTTGGCCTTGCACACTGCTGCCAGAGAGATGGCTGGGAACTGACTCAGGGAACCTGCAGCAAAACCCACTCCATCTTGCCCAAGTGCAATGGTTCTGAGCATCCCTGATCCTGAGCGTCTTCAGAGCATCCCCAGCCCCAAGTATACCTTGTGCTGAGGATCCTCAGAGCATTCCCCCACCCTGGGCATCCCTTGTCCAGAGCATCCTCAGAGCATCCTCCGGTCCAAGCATCCCTTGTTTCGAGTGCCCTCAGAGCCTCCCCCATTTGAGCATCCCCGGGCCCGGCAGCAGCGGTCGCACGGTGCCATCTGCCGGCCCCGCCGCGCCCGGCGCCCCGCGCCTCTGCGCCCTCGGGATGCGGCGGCCGCGCTCACCCTGCCCACGGTGCCGCCGTCGGTGCCGCTGTCCCGGATGGACACCAGGCTGGGCCCGGCGAAGGTGCAGGGCAGGCGGGCGCGGTAGCGCTGCTGCAGTGTGTTCATGGCGCTGCAGGAGTTGAGGCTGAGCAGCGCGGCCAGGTCCTCGGCCAGGTCCAGGCTGCGGGGATTGCTCTGCAGGAAGAGATGGAGCCCCCGCCTCGAGCAACGCCACCGCGCCACGGCTGTGCCGGGCCCCCTGGGCACATGCAGCCGGGGCGATGCCCGAGCACTGGGGCTGAGCTGGGTCCATCCCTGTGCCAGGGCCCGGGGCTCACCCGCTGCACACTGTCCTCATCCACCTCCGTGACGCTGCCGTCCGCATCCCGACGCACCCGCACCCTCCCTGCCGGCAGCTCCGGTGTGCCCACGTCGGGCTTCAGCTGCGTGGCTGCAATGAGAGGCCCATGAGTCCCCCCAGGGCGGTACAATGAAGGTGGATGCATCATGGGGGGCTGCAAGAGGGGCCATCTCCAATGGGACATGGAGCAGCACCCGGTGCCCACCCTGCTCCCGATCACAGCCGGGTTGAAGACACCGCTTAGGTTTGGTGCTGAAAAGCGAGGGCAGAGGAAAGCTTTACCGAGCGTGAATCCATCCTCCTGGACAAGCCAGACCTTCTCCGCTTCGTACCATACATCCCTGGGAGCCTGCAGGGAGCAGAGAAGGGAATCCTGCAGGAACCGGTGGAAAACTGCACTGGACAAACTGCATCTGCCCCTGGAGAGCAGCGGAGCTCTGTGCTCCTCTGCCTGCCTGGCCCCGTGGGTCACCTTGGGAAAGAGCATCAGTGCCCCAGGCCCCGGGTAACCACCCAGCAGGTGCTTGGTGCCTTACCTGGTCCTTGTCTGCACTCTCGTCTGCCGCTTTGCTCTCTTCTGGTGCCTCTTTACCCTCTCCCAACTCTTCCTTCACCTTCCCCACCTCCTTTGCCACATCTTCGGACTTCTCCTGGGTCCCTCCCCGCTCCTCCTTGGCTCGCTCTGACTTCTTTGCAGATTTTCCGGGCTTGTTGATTTCCCTTGGCTCCTTCTTCCCATCTCCAACATCTTTCTTCATCTTCTCCAGCTCTTTTCTGGCCGGTCCCAGCTCCCTCTTGGCTCCTGCCTTGGCTGGAGGCTCTGTGTGGCTCAGCGGTGCCCCCTTCTTGGTGCTCTCAGAGACCTTGGCCGTGTCCCCCACCTTTGATGGGCCTTTGCTGGAGCACTGGGGACCCTTGCTGGGCGCAGGGGCTGAAGGCTCCGTGCTGCTCCCCGGGGAAGGGTCCTTGGGGCTCTTCTCAGGGCACAACGGCTTCACTGCCTTTGGACCCTCAGGGCGAGGGGTCTCCACCGCCTTTGGGGCAGCTGATGTGGGGGTCAGAGGCTGGGGGCTGACCCCCGGGGAGGGGCTCTTGGGGCTCTTCTTAAAGCACAGTGGCTTTGCTGCTTTGAGAACCTCAGGGTGAGGGCTCTCTGCTGGTTTGGGAGCAGCCGGTGTGGGGCTCAGAGGCTGGGGGCTGCCCCCTGGAGGGGGGTCCTGGGGGCTCCTCTTGGGGCACGATGGCTGCGCTGCTTTGGGAGCCTCCAGCTGAGGGGTCTCCGCTGGCTTTGGGGCTGCTGCTGTCGGGTTGGGTGCTGTGGATGGGGCTTTGCTGTTGGTGGGCCCTGGCACAGCCCTCCCGGGGGGCAGCTCCTTGTGTGAGGGGGGGGGCACCCCCTTGCCCCCCGGGCCCTCTGCCTGCAGCCCGTTGGGCAGCACCCGCCCGTCTTTGGTCCCCTCTGCTCCAGCCACTGCGGTGATCCCGGCTCCTGCCCTGCTGTCCGCTGCCACAGGCTGAAGGGAAGGAGGGAGCCGGGTCCGACAGGGACAGGGTGAAGGACCCGGACTCGGACCCAGCCCCACGGGGGATGCTCATGCCAAGCACAGCCCGGCTGGACACTGAGCCCCAGCCCTGACCTGCTCGCTCCAGGCACAGCCGATGGCTGCAGGTGGCTGCATGGACCTGGCTGCATGGCTGCAGTCAGCATCATCCCCATCCTCCTCCCTCCCGCTTGGCCACTTCCTGGGTCACCACGTGGTGCCATGCCCAGGAACATCCCTTCCAGCTGGACCAGAGAGCCTCCTGCTCTGCTTAATTACCTTCTCATTCAGCCAGTCAAGAACACCAAGTTGACTCATGCTTGAGGCCTTGCCATCCAACCCCAAAACCACCTCAGCCCCCCGGTCCCCAAGGCCCTGCTCTGGCTGGGGACAGATGGGGACGCCCCTTGATGCCAGGGTCCCTCTCACCTCCTCTTTGCCACTCGCCTTTCCCTTCCTCAGCTTGGCTGCCTTGGCCTCCTTCTCGGTCTCCCTCACAAGCTGCTTGATGAACCCCCCGGGGATGACCGATAGAAGCAGGGGGGGAGCAGCAGGGGGCGGCCCCCGGTCCTCGTCCCGGATCTGTTGGTGGGAGCAGAGGCTGATTACGGGCACAGACAGGGATGGGAGCCCCAGCAAAGCCAACCCCATGGGCAGCAGCACGGGCACGGAGCCGAGCACCAGCTCAATGCAGGGCCAGCGCAGCGGCTGCAGCTGCAGGATGCTGGTGATGCCATGAGCCACCCGTGAGCTGTGGTGAGCAGCAGGAGAAGCACTGAGAAGCCCTGCAGGGAAGCACAGGTTTCCACACACCAGCTCTGGCAGCGCTGCCGGCTCTGCCCAGCACCAGCAGCTCCAGCATGGCCATGGCAGGAACCATCCCGGCTGCAGTGAGTTCAGAAGCAGCTCCCAGCATCGCCGTGGCCACATGCGGGTCCCTCCATGCCGGGCCTAAGCTGAACCTTGTTTCCTGCAGCTCCCCCAGCACCAAACCTGAAGAGCACTGCCCCAAACCGCAGCAGAAACACTCAAACCAGACCACTGAGGCTGTAAAGGTGCCCAGCGCCTGCAGGGCTGGACACAGCACGAGCGATGTGCACTGGAGCTGCAGGGACACCAACCCTGGAGCCATGCGGGGGGCTGGCTGCAGTGCGCCCCCCACCCAGCACCCTGCGAGCATCCAGCCCCAAACACCGCTGGTACCACCCCGGACCAAGACTTTCCTTCTGCTCCCACAGCGCCAGACGTGAGGAGATGGCCATACCGGAGAGCGATGGGGCTGTAGGAGAGCCATGGGCAGAGAAAGAGCAGAGTTAGCCGGGGGCTACCGCCGGCAATGGCGCCGTGCTCAGGGCTGTGCACTGAAGGGACGGGGTTGGTGTGCTGGGGAGGGCACAGCCATAATCCGCCGCATCCAGCCCCTGGCATGGCACAGGGAGGTGATGGCACAAGGTGCTGGTGGCACCGGGGTGGTGCTGGGGCCCCGCTGCCCTGGGCGGGTGGCTCTGGGCGGCTGCAGGAGCCGGGCTGACCCCGGCTTCACCTGTCCAGATCATTCATGCACCGAGCGGGTCGGGGCTCGTCCGGCCCAGCCGCTCCCTGCAGCAGCCGCATCTCCTTGTACAGTAAAGGGCAGGAGCGCCAGGAGCCGGGTCAGGAATGCCATCTGCCTCCTGGGGCCGCGGCCCTGGGTGCCACGAGCCCCGGCTCCCAGCGGGGACAGCGCTGCCCCCGCGCTGTGTTCCCGGCTTGGGTTCGGTGGCCACGGGGTAGAAGCGGCCCCAAACAGCGCGGCCGGAGCCCTGCGGGAGCCCAACAACACCCGGAGCCGGGTCCTCAGTCCTGACCACATAGGGGGAAACTGAGGCACGCGGAGGGGGGGACACGTGCCTCCACCAAGCACACAGCATGGCACGAGTGAGGGCTGGGGACCACTACCGACACCAACCCGGCTCCTCCACTCAGGGATGGGGCCCCAGGTGGGTCTGGTCCCCATGCGGGAGCCGGCTGGGGACTTCCTCCTGCTGGCACCCAGGACCCGCTGCCATCGCGGTGGGTGCCAAGATCCGAGGTCCCCAACCACGCTCCTGCACAGGGCGGGAAGCACCCTCCCCATTCCCACCCGCGCTCCAATCTCAGCCCTCCCGGCACAGACCAACTGCTGAGCCGCCCCCCGCCGGGGCCCCCGCTATCACCGTCCATTCCCACCTAAAAATAGCCGTGAACGCGAGGGGCCGCGGCCCCGCTCCCCC
>JAOEHY010003263.1:0-39673 GCA_025447955.1 Psilopsiagon aurifrons | reverse complement strand
GGATGGATGGGTGGATGGATATGGGGGAGGTGGTTGGAGAGACAGGTGAATGGGTGGATGATCAAAGGGTAGACAGAGACATGGGTGGATGCACAGACAAACGAATGGACGAATGGACAGAGAGCTGGACATACAGATGGTCCTGTTGCAGGATGCCTGCAGCCCAACCTGGTTTTCATGCCATTGCTAGTCTGAACCCCACCAGCTGAACCTGCCTCAGTTTCTCCAATTTACCCCCTCCTCCTTCCCCCAAGGATGATCACCCCAACCTGGGAAGCACCTCTGGTTCCACCTTGTTGTGGGGCACCGAGCTCCCACGGGGGTCCCTCTGTACTCAGCTCCTTGTCTGGGGACTCAGGCTGAGTTTAGCCCAAAGGTGACACCCTGGGACCTGTCACCCCTGTGCCAGTTTTGAGGGCCCATTGGTGGCTGGGAGGGCAGCACAACTTCTTGGGGCCAGCAGCTACAGATGGTGGCAGCAGGACTTCTCCCTGGCAGTAGATGGCAGGAGAACCGTGTGTCCCCTGGGTAATTGTTCCTGTCAGATCGGGTATTATTGGAGCTTTTCCTTCCTCCACTTCTCTCCATTTCATTTTGGAGGCAGCTTTGGGCTGGTGGGTGCCGCTGGGCTGGGACAGGGGTGAGCTCCGACCTATGGGGGTCCCTGTGCAGCTCCAAGCAGCACATGTCATGGACGGGTCCTGGTATCAGAGACTGTATTCTAGCATCATATGACAACTGTTATTACTATAATGATTTTTAATTCAATATTAAATGTTAATATTAATAATATTATTAATGGTAATATTAAATAATATCAATCCCAACAGTGTATAACATGCCATATACAATGTATAACATATAAAATACAATCAAACCCCATACAGTATTATATATAATCTGTAGTATAGAGTTTATAATGTAATATGTAACATACAAAAATTTAAAATATAAAATACAATATCCCATATACAATATGTAATAAATAATAGATAATGCATAATATATGATATATATGGTATGGATGATATATAATTATATGTAATACTTAAGAATATATATAATGCATACTATAAAACACATGTATAAAATACATTATTTCTAATACAATAGACATGTAAAACATACTTAATATTAAAACGCACACTGCTTCCAGACGTTCCCACACAGTCTCCCAGGCTCACAGCCCAGTGGCAGAGGGGGGTCTTTGGGATCCCAGAGCCTCCTGCCTGGCCTCAAACAAACTACCCCCCTGCCCTCCTCCATGAACTCCCCCATCCCTGAGTGCAGCTGCAGCTCCTGGAGTCCTGAGATTCCGGATTTGGCTGTGAGCAAAGCGCCACCCAACGCAGGACTGAGCCAGAGGATCCTGTTATTTACTGAGCAGGAGGCTGAGCCATGACCCCCCCCCATCAGTGGTAGCGTGGGTCAGGCTTGTACCCTGTTGCCTCCCCCAAGCCTTGCATCCCCTCTGCAAGCAGCACGTCTCTGAACAAATTGCCTTGGATATCACCAGGGCTATTTTCATCCCTCCTTGGTCACACTGGTCCTCACTCGCTGGCAACCACGGCATTTAACCAGGTGCTGTGTCATTCTCTCCATGCCTGGTCCCGTTCCCTCGCTGCCCCTTACGGCCCAGCACTGGCAGCATTGGTACCTGGCTGCTGCCTCCTCCCCCCTGCAGGCAAAACCAGGTACCCACTCATGTAAAGCTGTGGCATCATCCAGAATCAGTGATGTTTGTTCCCTTGCTTCTGAGCAGGATCTGGCCCAGATGCAAGCAGCCCCACGTCTGCGTACAATCGGCCTGTGAGGAGGGGTCCCCGATGGGCAGGGGGGGAATGAGCCCCTTGGTACTCCTGGGAGGGCAGTTTTGGGGGAAGGGGAGGCATCCTCAGCCTGAAACTCTTCCCTCCCTCTGTCCCCACAGTTAAAAAGGCAAAGTTCGATGGGCCCCAAGGTAAGTGCCCCCAGGCTGCCTGCGTGGGGGGGTTTGGGGTGAGGGGCTTGGCTCTTGGGGTGGATGGGTGTATCAGGATCACAGGAAGGGCAGGGGATGGCAAGGGGGCCCCAGACTCAGCCTCACATCTGGAGGCATCATTTGGCAAGGGGAGGGAACAGAGATAGGGGTGCCCTGGGCAGGATGGGGGTGCTTGCAGCCAGGCCACCCTTGCCAGTGGTGGGATCCATCCCAACTGGGACTGGGGTGCTGAGGGCAGTGTGTGGGTACCCCATGGGAGGCAGTTGTGGAGTGTCTGGGGGGGTCCCCTGGTGTCCACTTCACCCTCTTCTTGCTCCCATAGAGAAGTTTAACACCTACGTGACACTGAAGGTGCAAAATGTCAAGAGCACAACCATTGCAGTGCGGGGCAACCTGCCCTCCTGGGAGCAGGACTTCATGTTGTGAGTGTATAGGGGCCACTCTGGGGCCCCCACCCCAGGGCTCCCCCAAGACCCCAACCCTGGGGGCCTCACCTGAGTCCTGCAGAGACTGGAATGGCCCCAGAGGGCTCCTGTCGAGGGGGGTCCCTGACACTTCTCCCCTTCCCAGTGAGATCAACCGGCTTGATCTGGGCCTCACAGTGGAGGTGTGGAACAAGGGGCTCATCTGGGACACCATGGTGGGGATGGTGTGGATCCCCCTCCGCACCATCCGGCAGTCCAACGAGGTAGGAGCTTAGACATGACCTCCCCTTTCACCAGACCCTGAAGTACATGTAGCCATACCCTTGGTTGTCCTTCGGTGGTGGCAGAGCCTTTCCCTCCCCTGCTTGGAGAGGGTTCGGGGGGCTGGGAACATGGGGTCCTTGGCAGTTCTCCTCACTCACATTTCCACCCCACAGGAGGGCCCTGGGGAGTGGCTCACACTTGACTCCCAAGTCATCATGACCGACAATGAGATTTCGGGCACCAAGGACCCCACTTTCCACCGTATCCTCCTTGACACCCGCTTTGAGCTCCCTCTGGGTGGGTACCATGTCCGAACTCCTTCAGGGTTGAGGATGGGGGTCTGATCCTGTAGCTCCGAAAGATGAGAGGCTGTTTTGGCGTGTGTGTGTATGTGTGTAAATCTGTGCACCAGTTGGGGTCTTTGCCCTTGCAGATATCCCTGAGGAGGAGGCCAGGTACTGGGCCAAGAAGCTGGAGCAGCTCAATGCCATGCGGGACCAGGATGATGTAAGTCAGTGCAGTGTCAGGCTGGGGTGAGGGGGCAGTGGTGCTGCAGAGGGGCAGTCCTCAGCACCCTGTCTCTCCCCAGTATGCCTTCCAGGAGGAGCAGGAAAAGCCTTTGCCCGTTCACAGCTCCCAGTGCTGTAAGTGCTGCCCTGTCCCTGCCCCACTGCAGAGCCCCTGCATTGCCCCATGCCCCAGCTCCCCACACTGGGGATGTGCAGGAGTGGTGTTTGTGCTTGCCTTGAGTTGTTGGACCCCAACTCAAGTGAGGCTCAGCCTCACCCCACACTCTGTCCTCAGCCCTGTTCCCGGAGTCCTGTGTCTGCTGGTGTTTCTTTGCTTTCTCCCTGCCCCACAGTGTGTGAACCCTCCTGTGGGGCTGTGTTGTAGGGGAGAAGGGCATGGCAGTGGGGCTGATAAGGATGGTTCCCTGGGAAACGTGGGTGAGGGGTGGTGAGGCTGGGGAGGGGACTGCTCAGTGGGGGCACTGACAGATCCAGGGGATTTGGGGTGCACTTCAGTGCCACCATGCCCCTCCCTACAGCCCATCCCCATGTTCTCTTGGTACTGCATCACCCAGCCACAGTCCCTGACCCCAGACCAGCTCAGTGCTGATGTGTTCCATCCTGGGTGCTGTCCCCAGCCCAGCTTGGTGTCACCATGCCTGGGAAATGCTGGTTTCCCCCAGCCGCCTCTTGCTGCTGCCTCGGAACTGACTCTATTCTTATTGCCTCTGCCCCTTTTTCTTTTCCTTTGTAGGCAGCTGGAATTACTTTGGATGGGGAGAACAGCAGAGTAAGTATCCTATCCCCTCCTCGTCTCCCAGCCTGGCAGTCCTCAGCTCTCCTCACATCTGACTGGGTCCATCTCTGCAGCAGGGTCCCAAAGACATGGGGACACGGTGGTGGCAGTAGCTGGGCTGTGTAGGGCATGGGGCAGATTTGGGGCATCCCTGGCCACAGGAGCTGTGAGGTCATCCTCTGTGGCCCCTTGCAGATGATGACCCTGACAGCACAGTGGATGATCGTGACAGTGATTATCGCAGTGAGACCAGCAACAGCATCCCACCACCTTACTACACCACCTCCCAGCCCAACGCCTCTGTCCACCAGTACCCCATGAGGCACCAGCAGCAGAGCTCCCGTGACTCCTACACTGACTCCATGCAGAGCTATGAGATGGACTACTCAGACCAGCATCCCATCAGGTAGTATCAGTGCAGCCAGCTCCCCCTGGGCCTGCTCTCTTAATCTCACTCTTTTGGCAGGAGAGGCCAGCAGGTCCCTGGGGTGATGATGCCAAGGACGACACTGTCAGGGTGGTGGGTGACAGGGAGGGATTCTGAGGCAAGGAGGAGGGGGAGTGTCTTGGCCCTAAGCCTTTCCTTCTCACCTCTGCATTTTCAAGCTCTTTTGGGCCACCACCCTCCTCTGTCCTTGCTGGGCTTTGGGACCCTCAAGTCCTAGCTCTCCTTGCTGTGAGCTATGGCCTGCCTTGGGATGCAGATGTAGCTGTAGGCAGGGTCACCAGCCCAGTGCTTTGTCCCCCTGGTCCCAGCATGTTCCCAGAGCAAGGTGCCAGCCCTGTCCACCACCACAGAGCCTCCCTGCTGATGTCCCCACGGCAGCAGGGGATGCTGGGGCAAGGCGGGTGGTGGTGGTGCGGTACCCGGGGACCTTGCTGATCATCTTCCTCTCCTCCTCGGCAGACGCTATGGTAGCGTTGACTCTGCCGCAAACAGGCGCAGTGACGCCGAGTCCGCTTCCGAGTCAAGCAGGCGGACCAGCCGCCAGCCTTCCCTTGAGAGCAGGCGGTCCCTAGACCTATCTGATAGGTGGGTCACTACCTTGTTGCGTGCTGTGTACCATCGCAGAGTGCTGTGGTTGGTCCTTGCAGCCGTGGTGAGGCCAACACCAGTCCTGGCAAGGGCGGCCTCATGCCACTGCAGGATCTCCCTGCCCTGGGCTGCATTGCAGAGGAGCAGCATTGGGATGCTCCAGGATGTCTCTTAGCCCCATAGTAGCCCTTCTTGCTCTTGGGGCCCCACTTCATGGTGCCAATACCCCAGCATCCTGGTCCCGCTCACTGGCACAGCAGCTATGTGGCAGCACTGCTGCCTGCTCCCTCTCATGCCAGCAGGAATGGGAGCTGGACTCAAAAGAGCCTTGGGGACTCAAATGCCACCCTCTGATACTGGTACCTCCCAGGGAGCACTTGGCTGGGCAAAGGCCTCACACAATAATTTGGGACTCTTGTGATGTGCTAAGATCTGGCCAGGATCTGGCTGAGGAGTTGGGGGGTTTCTAGGCATGAGCCATGTCTCCTGCACCCTTGTGCCCCAAGTCCCCCTTCCCAAGGTACCTGGATGATGCCAGTACCTGTCTGTCCCTGTTGGGAACAGCCTGAGCATCCACCAGCACCCTCCTTCCTGCCGTGTCCCCTGGGTCCCCACTGCCTAGTCCAGCTGCTCTGGGGCCAGGGCTCTGCTCATCTCTTTGTCCTCTTGTCCCCTTCCTGCTTGCCCACCCCTAAGTCCTGGCTGCCAGTGCTGGAGACATGGTGTCGGCCTCTTCCTAGGCATGTCCCTGTCCTGTCTGCATGTTTGCTTATGTGAGCCTGTCTCCATGGAGCATTGTGGCCGCTCTGTTCCCAGCAGCCTTCTGGGATGCAGGGAATGCCTCTGTGCTGCTGCTCCCCTGGATGCAGGCAGCTGTGAGATGGGGATGCTGGAAGAGCCAGTGGAAGAGATGGGATTGGTGGAGAGGGGTCTGGCCTGGAAGAAACACTGGAGTAGGGATGATGGGGGGTTAAGGGGAGTTGATGGAGTTGAGAGAGGGTGTCCTTGGAGAGGGAGTGCCTGGGAGGTGTTCAGGTGGTGCTGGGGTGTCAGGGTAGAGGCTGGGTGTGGACTATGGGCAGGACAGGATGTCTGGCAGAAGCAGGAGGCAGGATCTGGCTGGGCATGCAGCCTGGCTGTGCTCTGCCCCCTCCTCTGGCAGGAGTGACCTGAGGGGACAGATCCTGACCCCCACGTTCCTACCCTCAACCCAGGTACAGGAAGGTCAGATCCCTGGGGGGCTACTCCCAGCTCATGGAGTCTCCTGGGTCCATGCCTTCGACTCCCAGGATAAGGAGCCCAGTGCTCACCAAGGGTTGTGCCCTGAGGGGGACCCCACATCCCTCCCACCCGTGGTGTGGGGACCTCGGGGTTGTGGGGCAGCACAGGGCAGGCAAAGCTGTGGCACAGCCCCACGGAGCCCTGTTCTTGTCTGCCCTTGGCCCTGCAGCCCCACGGGGAGCAGCCATTATGCCTCATCGGCGGAGCTGAGCCAGGGCAGCTCCCAGCTGAGCGAGGACTTCGAGAACGAGAGCCTGCGGGACTCAGAGCTGGATGAGCGGGATGGGGACTCCTACCACTCCTGTCATAGCTCCGTCAGCTACCACAAGGACTCGCCCCGCTGGGAGGAGGAGGATGATGACCTCTACTTGGAGGAGGAAGAAGAGGAGGAAGAGTTCAATGAGGACTACAGTGAGAATGAGGAAGGCTTCCCCAAGGAGGAGGAGGAGAAGGACCTGCAGGAGCAGGGCACCTACGAAGCCCCTGAACACGATGCCTACCCCACACTGCAGAAGCCCCCTGGGCAGCAGCAGCAGCAGGTCCCACAGCAGCAGCAAACCCAGCAACCCCAGCTGGTCCCTCAGCTGAAGCTGCAGCAGCAGGAGAGGAAAGAGGAGAGGAAGGAGAAGGACACTTCTGCCCCCGAGGAAATCCCGGACGCCCTCCAGGCCCAGCGGAGTGTGGATGAAGCTCCCCTGCAAGAGGCAGCTCCTGAGCCTGAGCCCCCAAAACCATCTGAGAGGTAGGAGGGAGGCTTTGACCTGTAGTGTACTCACAAGAGCACTGTGCCTGGTGGCACCGAAGATGCTCTGCAAGTGGCGCGGGGCTCGTGCTGCGGTGCCAAAGGGCAGTGCCAGGGACTTTCCACGGTGAATGAGAAGCCCACCTTGTACCACCCAGGCAAGTGGCAGCTCCTGGGGCATGATGCCCTGGCCCATGGTAAGCAGGGGCAGAGCTCAAGGCATTTGAGATCTTGCCAGGGCTGCTGGGGCGCAGGTTTATATCCTGGGGAAAACCTGGGGATAGGGGAAGTGGGGCTTGGGGCTGTGATTCCTCTCCTTTGTCTCAGGCTATTGGCTCCCTGGATGGAGGGGATACCCTGGAGCTCAGTAGGAGGAAATTTCCTTAACAGGAGTCAATCCTCTCCCTAAGCAGTTAGTAAAAGCTCATCCAAGGCCTCCTGTGCTTTACAGATGAATTATTTGGTGGTCAGGTCCCTGGTATGACATGTGAATAATTGACAAATCGGTCTCTGCCTTTCATTATTGAACATGTCCATTCTTCTGTGGTTTGGTGAGCGCTGCTGCTCTGTACAGAGGGGAAGTGTGATGGGCTTTTTCAGTCTTTTTATTTACTTTAAATTATAGACCAGAAATGGGAAATCTCTAATTTAAAAGAATGCATAATGAGCTTTAAAAAAAAAAACAATATTTAATGCCACGGCCTGGCTAGAGTCCTGGTGAAGGTAGCCATGAGCTAAGGTTTATGTCTGCCTGCAGTGCCTGTTCTCTGGGCAGGGAGCCTAGGGGTCCTGTGCTGGGCATTAGTGACCATTGCTTAGTGCTGTGGGCCATAGATTAGTGCCGAGGACTCCAGATTAGCCCTGAGGACCATAGATGAGTGCTGGGGATGACACATTAGCACAGGGCTGGATTTGGCAGGTTTGCTTCCTGAGCACAGCCTCATTCCTGCCTGGTTCTGGGCACACGTGTCCAGTGGCATGTCACACCAGGCTCTCCAGGAGTCTGGTACGTGTGGAGGATTTGTTTTCCTTTGCGTCTTGATTTTGTAAGAGAGGAGATAAAAACGCAACCCCACCACAGCCAGCATGTCCAGGCTGGCAGGTCCCCGGTGCTCAGGGTCACGGGAGTGTTGAGAGCTCTTAACCCCTGGAGTTCCCAGAGTGGTGGGAAGAGGCTAGAGAACATCATTCTGGGGAGATGAGAGGTGAAGGATGTTTAATCCAGGTGCTCATGTTACCCTGACCTGGAGAGATCCTTCTGTGTCCCTTGGGTGCCCAGGCCAGGGTCTCCGAAGGGAGCAAGAGCTTCTGGCTTCTCCCCATCTCCCTTGACAGTGCTGCCCTTTGCAGAGGGACCTGCTGTCTTTTTAGAGCCCTTCCTGGTAGGAAGTGTTTTTTTTTTGCCATGGCCACACTGCCTCAAGGACCATCAGGATCCCCAGATTGCGTCCTCAGTCCTGCTTGGGCTGACTTCCTGCTCCCCAGTGCCATGCTTGGGGGTGAGCAACGTGTGTGTGCTTGCAGGGAGCAAGCAGAGGTGGAGGTGCAGGACCCCAAAGCACGAGCCAAAGCCAACTGGCTGAGAGCCTTCAACAAGGTCTGCATGCAGCTGCAGGAGGTGAGCAATGCTGTGGCTGACAACTGTCGGGTCCTAGAACAAGCCATGTGCTGGGCATCTTCCAGACACGTCCAATCCCCTGGACACCCCACACCCTGAGGGCAGTGGGGACCTGTGGGAGCTCTGTGAGGGGCAGGGTGTGCTGATGACCTTCCCCTGGTGTGTGCTGCATGCGGTACGCTGGTGCGAGCTCCTTGCCCTCTCCCATGTACTGAGCTGACAATTTTTTGTTCTGTTTTTAGACTCCATCCTCCATCTTTTCTTTTTTATTTTGGTTCTGGATTTGCCCCCTGGGGCTTCGATCCCCCTCCCCACCGCTTCTCTTTTCAGTTGTCCACCACCATGGCCCTTGCACCCGCGTCTCCCCTTCCTGCAGGGAAGGGGTGTAACCTGCGTGCAGGTAAGCATGTCCAATCGGATGATCCAGCCTTCCCCATGTGTGCGTGTGTGCTTGTGTGTGCCAGGGATTGCCCCACGAGGGAGGTGAAACTGGCTTTTTCCTCCCTTCTCTCTGCAAATAATCCCCTCCTTGCAAGGGAGGTGGCACTGTGGGATGGTCCCTGCACACATCCCATCCCTGGTGTGCTCCAGCTTTTCCTGGCACTTCTCTCCAACTGGTTGTAGACCTGTGTGGAACTGCTGAGTCTTCCCAATGCTCCCCTCTCCCAAAGCCCCAAATTTTGCATGGTGCAGCCATCCCCACTGCTTTGCCAACGTGAGCTCCTCTGCTGAAGCCTGCTCAGCTCACCCTCTTGGAGATGTTTTATTCCTGGTGCAAGCTCTTGGCTGGAAATAGCCCCATCAGTTTAGGAACACACTTTTCTCTGCCCACCCTGTAAACCTTTCACATGCTTCC
Organism: Psilopsiagon aurifrons; assembly: GCA_025447955.1. Lineage (NCBI taxonomy): Eukaryota > Metazoa > Chordata > Aves > Psittaciformes > Psittacidae > Psilopsiagon > Psilopsiagon aurifrons. The sequence continues at coordinate 30,165 of JAOEHY010003263.1, read as the reverse complement.
CATGTGAGGGGAGCCCTGACGAGGGCACTGGGGACTCGTACTGTACCTGTAATGGCTGCTCTCTGTCTTGCAGGCTCGTGGCGATGGTAATGGAGAAGCTAAATCCCTGTGGTTCAAAGGCGGGTGAGTATGTGGAGAGAAGTTGGTACTTTGTGCTCCTCCCCATCCTGGGTCTTGTGGGTTCCTTTCCCCTCCCTGTTAGGATGTGATTAATACACTCATCGTGGGGCTGGCGTGGGGAAATGTTGCTGAGTTCTGGGCATGCCAGGGGCCAGAGTTTTGGGCTGAATGCTGATTGCTTGGTGCTTTTGGAGGAGCCAGCAGAGATGCCACCGCTCTGTGTCCCCAAGAGCTGCTGCTGAGGGGGAGAGTGAGGAGGTGAGTGGGTTGAGATGGGACCGAGCTGGGGTGGTGGCTCAGACTTCTCTCCTGCCGTCTGCGCCTTGAGTGGTGCCACAGGGAGCCGTGAACCTCTCACCTGAACAGGCTGTGGGTTTGCCCCATCTTGCCATCGTGGGGAGCCCTGCCACTGACCCAGGCAGAAGCTGGCAGGTTTTCCTGAGAGCCCACCAGTTCACACCAGGGTTTTCTTGTGGACAGGCCTGGAGGCTGTGACCGAGCTGCACTACCTTGGTTCCTCTCACAGCAATCAGCTTGGTGCTCACATTTGGTGTCCCAGAGGGAGACCCCAGCTGTCCTGGTCATGCTGCAAACTAAAGCTGACTGAGCCAAATCATAGAACCATAGAATGGTTTGGGTTTAAGAGACTTCAAAGCTCATCCAGTTCCAATCCCCTGCCACGGGCAGGGACCCCTTCCACTGGAGCAGGGTGCTCCAAGCCCCTGTGTCCAACCTGGCCTTCAATACTGCCAGGGATGGGGCAGCCACAGCTTCCCCCCCGGGCACCCTGTGCCAGTGCTCAGCACCCTCTCAGGGAAGAGCTTCTGCCTAAGAGCTCATCTCAGTCTCCCCTCTGGCAGTTAAAGCCATTCCCCTGTCCTGTCCCTACAGGCTCTTGTCCAAAGCCCCTCTCCAGATTTCTTGTAGATCTCCTTCCGGGGCAATTTTTTTTCCTGAATTTCACTGACACACCACTGAAGCCAAACATCTTCACATGGGGTAAAATCACACTTTTCTGCCTCAATCCCCTTCACCCCCCCCAGCTTTTAGCTCAGTGATCCCTGCCCTAGCCAAGGTAGTGATGGGGATGGAGATCCCACATGTTGGTTCCAGGCCACACATGGGTTCTTCAGTCCCAAGCAAACATAGGGCAATAGCAGGGGGTGGAGGGGAACCTTCCTGCATCAGTTTCCCCTTCTCCGCTGACTCTCCTCTCTCTCTCGCAGGCCTGGTGGCGGGCTGATCATTATAGACAGCATGCCGGACATACGCAAGCGAAAACCCATCCCCCTAGTTAGCGATTTGGTGAGGTTCCTCCTAACGCAGCACACAGCCACCGGCTTCGCTCCTGCTGTGACCCTGTGGACTGTGTGCCCTGCTCCCGGCTGCCTCTAACATGGCTTGTGTTTTCTGTTCTCTTTCCTCCGGCCTGGCTTGGCCATCCGTGGCGGCAGGGGGGCGGCAGTAAGGTTTCTGCGCTGCATTAACAGCATGCCCGACATTAAGCCTGGACGCAAATCTCTCCCTCTAGTCAGCGATCTGGTGAGCGTGGTCCTGAGGGGTTAAAGAGAAAGCACCTCTGGGTGCTGCTGGCCAGACCTGTCCAGCCTTCTCCAGCCCCACCCCTACAGGGCAGGAATGTCCCAGGCTGTTCTGGGGGTCTCCTGGCCCTGAACCTTGCCAGTGGGGAGCTGTGAGGATGGCACAGCTCAGCTTGCCCCACCAGAGCATGCTTCTCTTTAACGGAGCTCCAGGGCCCTGTCCCAACACTTCCCAACAGGAAGCCAAGGCTTCCTGGGCCCCATCTTGTTTCTCTGATTCATTCTTGTCCCTTCTACCCCACAGCTCGGACCATGTTGGCACTGGGCAGATGGACCCATGTACAAGAGGAGGGGCAGCACTGGCTTTCCTGAGCTGCACAGACCCTAAGCTCCTGTCCTCACTGTTGTCACATTCTGTCACTCCAGCCCAGTCCCCATGTTGGGGTCCCATCCACCCCCTGGGCTGTGATGCACAAGGTCACTCTGCTGTCACCCCTTGGTGACAAGAGATGACAAATTTGGAAACGCTTTGCACCCAGAATTAGATGCTCTTTGCCTCCTTCCTCATTTCCTTACACCTCCCCAGGGTGCCTCTATTCTGTCCTCACCCTGCCTGCCCCCTCCCATCCTGCTGCCCCCCCTTTTGCTCCCCTCACCCCAGTGCCCTCCCACCTCCCAGCCCGCTCAGGCAGCCGCTGATGCTTCTGCACTGTGCTGTGTTGGTGTTGGGGTTTTGGGGTGTTGGGTGTCGGGTTGTGGGTGGTGATGGGGTGGACAGAATGCAGGGGTCAGGTAGGCCCACTGCCTTTCCCTGCTACAGGGATTTGGCAGGCTGCAGCCAGTGCTGTGGCTTGGTGTGGAAAAGCTGCCAGGGACTTGTCCAGCACTGGGTGGGGGGTTGGTGTTGCCCCGATTCCCACTCGTTCCAGCAGGGAAGGGGCCAGGACTTGCTCTACTGTGAGGTGGCTTGCACTAACAGCCTTTTATTCTTCCCTTGCTGGCCCTGGCTGCCTGCAGGCAATGGTAAGTGCCCATCACCTGGGATTGGAGCTGAACTGGGAATGCCATGGGCTACTGAACTGGTTCCAGTCCTGCTGCACAGCTGGGCTCTACCCACTGCCAGCACCCACGGCTGTCTGGGATGTGGGTCTGTCCGACATATCTTATGGCCACTGGGACCCCAAAGGAGTGCGAGAGGGACACCCTATGCTCTGTCAGATCTGGGAATTGTGTTTCTTTCCCACAGTCCCTGGTCCAGTCCAGGAAAGCAGGAATCACATCTGCGCTGGCCTCGAGCACCTTGAACAATGAGGAGCTGGTAGGTGCTGGGGTTAGCTGGTGTGCAGGGTGGTCATGGCAGGAAGGCTGAGCCCCAGGCCGGAGGGGTATGTGCCATACGAGCATCCTCCTCTGGTGATGCTAGAGCAGCCAGGATGCTCATGGCTGCATCAGGGGATGGTGGTGCTTGTCCCCTGCCCTGCTTATGTGCACCCAGTGCAGGGTGTCCTCACTCTGGTGTGTGGCCTGAGCTTTTCTCCTCCTCTCTGTTCTGTTCTCATATAGAAAAACCATGTTTACAAGAAGACCCTGCAAGCCTTAGTGTACCCCATCTCCTGCACAACACCCCACAACTTTGAGGTGTGGACGGCCACTACCCCTACCTACTGCTATGAGTGCGAGGGGCTGCTGTGGGGAATCGCCCGGCAGGGCATGCGCTGTGCCGAGTGTGGCGTCAAGTGCCATGAGAAGTGTCAGGACCTGCTCAACGCTGACTGCCTGCAGAGTAAGGACCCACTGCATGCAGCCTTGTCCCTTCTCACTTTAGAGAGGGAGAGCTGGACTCCTGCCTTGTGTATGGTGGAAGTGGTGAGCAGGGCAGGTCTGTCCTGGGCATGGCGTAGACCCTTCCAGGTTTGAACTAATTCATGCATGGTGGGCTTGGGGAACTCTCGTCAGTCTCCTGGATGCCACTTGCCTGCTTGCCTACCCTGCCTCACCCATGGCTGTCTTCTCGCAGGGGCGGCGGAGAAGAGTTCCAAGCATGGAGCAGAGGACCGGACCCAGAACATCATCATGGTGCTCAAGGACCGCATGAAGATCCGGGAGCGCAACAAGCCAGAGATATTTGAGCTGATCCAGGAGGTGTTTGGGGTCACCAAGACCACACACACGCAGCAGATGAAGGCAGTGAAGCAGAGTGTCCTGGATGGCACCTCCAAATGGTCAGCCAAGATCAGCATCACAGGTAGGTACCAGTGGCACCAGGCACCATGAGCTGTGGGGGACCATGGGGGTGTCTCCTTGCACAAGGATGCTGCGTTGTCCAGCTGCCTCCTGCCCCTTGTTCTGCAAAGCGGCTTCAGCCCCTGGGGCTGTGCCTGTGGTGCGGAACTCGGTGTGGCGGTGGCACTGACTGCTCTCTCTGCTGTCTCCACTGTGTGTGCTTTGTGTGGATGGGTGTGCATGCTGTCCTGCAGTTGTTTGTGCCCAGGGCCTGCAAGCAAAGGATAAGACAGGCTCCAGTGACCCCTATGTCACTGTCCAGGTTGGAAAGACAAAAAAAAGGACTAAAACTATCTACGGCAATCTCAACCCAGTCTGGGAGGAGAATTTCCATTTGTAAGTTCACTCCTGGCCCCTCTGTCCCCCTTCCTGGCCACTCACAGTCCGGCTGTTGGCACGTCCCTGCAGGGTGATGGGGGGTCAGGTGGGGCTTCTTCCTGCCCCAGTCAAGGGTGGAGGGGGGCTGCTGGGCTCATTGGGAGTGCTGGTTTTGTTTCATGGAGTGTTTGACTCCTGGCAATGTGGGCTGATCCAGGTTGTGTTGGTGGGAGGGTTGGTGCCCCCACATCTTCTTGTTCTCCCAGTTCCTGCTCAGAGCTGGGATGATCCCTCTTGTTTAGGAAAACAGAGGCTGAGGAGAAGAAGGAAAGGTTTCCCTGCTCATACCAGGGTTTGCCCCTTCTTGCTTCCCCAGTGAGTGCCATAACTCCTCTGACCGCATCAAGGTCCGTGTCTGGGATGAGGATGATGACATCAAGTCCCGTGTGAAGCAGCGCTTCAAGAGGGAGTCTGACGACTTCCTGGGCCAAACTATCATTGAGGTCCGGACGCTGAGTGGGGAGATGGACGTCTGGTACAACCTCGGTAACTAGCTGGGGCCCTGCAGCCTCGGGGGGACATGCTGCTGGCGCTGGTGTGAAGGCTATTTCAGCATATTAGCATAGGGTCTGCTTTTAAAAACACTAAATACAGAAAACTGTTGCAATCAAGTGTTTCTCCAGGGTCATTCTCAGAACCCTATGCTAAGGAGTTCTGGCCCTCTGCTGAAGGGAAACAGACACAGAGACATCACATCTCTCTGGTGCCTGGAGATATGGCCAGATCCCTCCCTGCAGTGTCTTGGTTGTGTTGCACCCTGGTCTGGCTGTACTTGGATCTGGGTGTCCTGAGGCCCTGGTGCCAAAGCCCCTCTGTGCTGGGGCCATCTACCCCTCTTTGGGGCCAGAAGTGAGCAGAATTGCTCTGGGAAGCCTGATGTCTTTATCCCCCTCCCTGTACCCCCGCAGACAAGCGGACAGACAAGTCGGCTGTGTCGGGAGCCATACGGCTGCACATCAGTGTGGAGATCAAAGGCGAGGAGAAGGTGGCTCCCTACCACATACAGTACACGTGCCTGCATGAGGTGAGCAGCCCACCCCAGCCCAAGGTCTGTGGCCCCCACCCCAGTGATGCCACCAGCCCTGGGGACCTCATGGGACATATTTGTACCTCCAGAACCTGTTCCACTTTGTGACGGATTTGCAAAACAACGGAGTGGTGAAGATCCCTGATGCAAAGGGGGACGATGCCTGGAAGGTGTACTTTGATGAGACGGCACAGGAGATCGTGGATGAGTTTGCCATGCGCTATGGGGTGGAGTCCATCTACCAGGCCATGACGTGAGTTCCTTGCCCTCTATCCTGCTGTGTCTGGGGTGTGTGAGGGTCATTGCCAGCATCACCCTGCTGCTGTTTGCAGCCTGCCATGGATACAGAGATGCTGCCTAGCTCACCCCACACCCCTTCCCCATACTTTCCCATGAATGCACCCCAGACTGTGCCCCTTCTTAGGGGCAGCCCCTCCGTGACCCTCACCTTCCCCCTCCCTCTGCAGGCACTTTGCCTGCCTTTCCTCCAAGTACATGTGCCCCGGGGTGCCAGCGGTGATGAGCACCCTGCTTGCTAACATCAATGCCTACTACGCTCACACCACAGCGTCCACCAACGTTTCAGCCTCCGACCGCTTTGCTGCTTCCAATTTCGGGGTAAGTCCGATGGTGCGTAAACACTCCTTCCTTCTTCTCTCTCTTCTCTTGGGAGGGGGTGGGGGGCTCAAGGGGGCAAAAAGGGCTGTGCAAAACACCCTGCTCCAAAGGGCAGCCAGGTACAGCAGGGGGTCAGCCTCTGCTTGCCCTGAAATTCATCCCACTCCCATTATTCAGAAAGGAAATGAGCCACCACCTTTCTGGGAGAAGGTCTAAATTTGCTCCCCTGCCAGTTGTTATGGTGAAACAGTGGCTGGAGTCCAAGTGGGACTTCTGGGTCTCCAGTGGGACTCCGGTGGGATGCTGTTTGGTGAGAGGGTGAAACCTTGGTGGCAAAACACAAGCAGGTGGCAAGAAGCCATCCCTGCAGCTCGCTGGGAGTTTTGCACGACCCTGTGCATTTGGGTGTACTGGGACCTCTGCAAACTTGCCTGGCTGTGCCAACACCCATGGGTGCCCAATGGGAGCCTCATGGTGAGCAGGGCGAGTTTGTGCTGGGGCCAGGTGAACCCAGGGGAGAAAGGGCTGAGCTCTCCTCCTGACTCCCCCATGTCATCGCAGAGGCTGCATGTCCTTGCTCTGGATGCACAAGGGTCAAGCCAGGATCAGTGCCCAGCCCTGGGTTAGGCAAAGAGCTGGGTAGCCAGGGATACAGCCAGGGTCGAGCGCAACTCTGGGAGCAGCAGCTTTGGTTCATGGGAGCTGGAGCCATGTGAGCTGTGCCTCCAGGTCATGCAGGAGGAGGAAACCATACGAGACTCAAAAGAAAAAGCACCTTTTCTCTAACACGGAGGGTTTAAAAACTTGTTTCTTTCTCTTTTTTTAGAGAGCCTAAGGTTGGGTCCTAAAGTGCCCAGCCGTGTCGCTTTAACCCCGAGCACCCGTCGTGTCCAGTTTTAAAGCACTGCAGCCGTTCGGTGGTTGGGACTCACGGTCTTGGCCCAGAGCCTGGCTCTGCCAAAGGTTTGCGGTTGCCAGTGCAGGCTGTGGGCTTGGCTGAGCCGTGGGCGCAGGACTCGCTGCCCTGTCATGTCCTCTTGTCTTCCCCCCCAGCACTCAGGGAGCTGCCCTATGGGGCAGCCTGACCCAGCACAGCATAAGCTGTAGGGGGGACCCAGGGCTCTCATGGAAGCCCACAGGGTTGGCCAGAGCCTGCCCCAGCAGAGATGCAAAGTGAAATAAAAGCCTCCCGACAGCATTTTGGGGTAGGTTTGTTGCTGTGCCCTCAGCTCTGATGCCTGATCTGCAGGCCAGTGTGGGATTTGCATCCTCCTGCCCAGTGCTCCCTGGATGGGAGCTGGGCTGAGCTGAATTAAAGCCACTCATCCCCAGTGGATATCTGCCTGGGACAATTCCCTGCCCACGGTCCCTGATGCAGCCTGGTTGGGTGAGCAAAGAGCCCACATAGGTGTCCAACTGTTGTGTGCCATCCTGGCCTTGTGTCATGCCAGCTCAGCCCAGAAGATGGGTGACTGCTGCAAGAGCCCAGCTGCTTTTTCTCTGCCTTTTTTGCCTGATCTCTTTCCATGTGCCCCAGGGGCACCATCCTGCACACCCTCTCCCTGTGCCTGCCCCAGGCTTGGAGGTGTTCAAGTGGACAGGGCAGATAGAAAAGCCTGTCTCCCGCCTCCAGCGCCAACTACTAGTGAGAGCGAAGGGGATGTGCAGTGTCGTCTCTTGATCCTGTACCGTGCCTGGCACGGCCACATTTACCCAGGGGGCTGCCCATGGCTGCCAGTGAGCCCGGGCCAGCAGTGAGGATGTGCTCTGTGGGCATCCCGTGCCTGCCTGCTGGGCTCTAATGAAAGAAGGAGGCAAGGAAGGACAGCAGGAAGGAGAGGGATGAGCTGGAGTGGTGTGGGTGGGGATCAGAGGAAGCCAGGGGCAGCTGGGAGGGGGTACGGTCCCTGCCACCTTTTCCCCCTCTTACCTGTCTCTGGGGTGTTTCTCTGCAGAAGGAGCGTTTCGTCAAACTCCTTGACCAGCTGCACAACTCGCTGCGGATTGACCTGTCCATGTACCGGGTAATGTGCCTGCCAGTCCTCAGTTTCAGCTGTTTTCTTTCCCTCTACCCACCCTGTTGAGACTTTTGTCTTCTCTTCCCCTTTGGCAGAACAATTTCCCTGCCAGCAGCCCCGAACGGCTGCAGGATCTCAAGTCCACAGTGGATTTGCTGACAAGCATCACCTTCTTTCGGATGAAGGTATTGCTGAGGCCCTACTCATCCCATTCCGTAAGGGATTAGCTGACCACCAGTGGCCCCAGTTCTTTGCAAGGTTGGAGTCCTGTGGTAGCTCCTTGGTAGCTGGCTGGGGCTGTGAGTGCCTCCAGCACTGCTCTTCCCTCCCACACCTAGGTCCAGGAGCTGCAGAGCCCCCCACGAGCCAGCCAGGTAGTGAAGGACTGTGTGAAAGCCTGCCTCAACTCTACCTATGAGTACATCTTCAACAACTGCCATGAGCTGTACAGCCGCGAGTACCAGACGGACCCGGTGTGTGGGCAGGGGGAGCTGGGATGCACTGGGATGTTGCGGGGGAACTTCGTTTCCTGCACTGACCTCCCTATTCCCTGTCCTTTTCCTTTGCAATGCTCCTGCTCCCTCTCCAGAGTGCTCAGTCCCATATAGAATGAGGCCCAAGCCTTGGGCAGGGTTTGAGACCCACTGCTGTGGGGCTGAGACTGGAGGCAAACAAGGGTGGCCTTACGTGGGGGCCTCCAGGGTGTTCCTAGAGCCCTCCCACCTCCTTATTAGCCCTGCCACAAAATCAAGCTCCATGGGTGGGGTGACCTGAGCTTCTGCTGTGTCCTCATCACTCCAGACTAAGAAAGGCGAAGTGCCCCCCGAGGAGCAGGGCCCCAGCATCAAAAACTTAGACTTCTGGTCCAAGCTCATCACCCTGATAGTCTCCATTATCGAGGAAGACAAGAATTCCTACACACCCTGCCTGAACCAGTGAGTAGGTGCCAGGAAAGGGGACCCTGCATTGCACTTGGGGGGATGCCCACATGGTGGCAATGGTGTCTTTAGTCTTTCGGAAGTGGGTTGTAACATCTATTCTACAGTTGGGAAACCAAGGCAGGTGGGAGGTGTGTGGGGATGTATCTTCAAAGCGAAGGGCTGGTCCACCCTGTGTCCACACTGTTCCCTCGCCCCAGGTTCCCCCAGGAGCTGAATGTGGGGAAGATCAGTGCTGAGGTGATGTGGAACCTCTTCGCTCAGGATATGAAGTACGCAATGGAGGGTGAGTCCCACCATATCTCCCTCTTACCTGGGCAGGGAGCCAGGAAACAGGTAGGAGCTGCACTCTGCTCCCACCTCACCTGTTCCCTGGGGAAACCCATTTCACCCCCTCATCAACTCGATGCCTAGCTTAAACCCTACCAAGGAGCACTTCCATCTTCACCTCATCACCCTGGCATCCCCAGCACTGCTTCTGGGACAGATGTGTCCTCCCTTGCCCTGGTTTGGGGCTTGAAGCAAAAATCCTCCCCATGGCACTCGCCTTCCCTGTGCAGAGCACGACAAGCACCGCCTGTGCAAAAGTGCGGATTACATGAACCTGCACTTCAAGGTGAAGTGGCTTTACAACGAGTATGTCACTGAGCTGCCCTCCTTCAAGAGCCGTGTGCCTGAGTACCCTGCGTGAGTGCAGCCCTTGGGAGGCGGGGGGGGGGGGTGCTTGTGCCCTGGAGGCTACTGGCCTCACTGGGGATGGATCTCTCTTCCAGCTGGTTTGAGCCCTTTGTTATCCAGTGGCTGGATGAGAATGAAGAGGTGTCGCGGGATTTCCTGCATGGAGCACTGGAGCGGGACAAGAAGGATGGGGTATGAGCAGGATTGTCAGTGGGCACAGGAGCTGCAGCTGGGGATGGGTGAGGGGCTTGTCCCTCAATACCCAGTGTGTCCCAGCCAGGGCCAATGTCTCCCTTCTCACCTCCTGCTGACGCAGCCTTTCGCTCCCCCAGTTCCAGCAGACATCAGAGCACGCGCTCTTCTCATGCTCCGTGGTGGACGTCTTCTCCCAGCTCAACCAGAGCTTTGAGATCATCAAGAAACTTGAGTGCCCCGATCCCCAGATTGTTGGGCACTACATGCGACGGTTTGCCAAGGTGGGCAGCTGCCAGGCCAGTGGCATGCTTGGGACCCCAGTTCCAGCCCTGACACAGGGCTCCTGGGCTCCCTTTGCCCTCTCCCATCCTGCTGTGGGCAGCAGCATACGGCACAGATTGTGCCACCTCTGACGGTGATGCTCAAGCAAATATGCCATCAACGGACCCTGTGGCCCTCCCATGTTTGCTGGCACAGGAGATTAGATGATTAATGAGTGAATTGATTAATTAATTTAGATTAAATACTCTGGCTCACTGCAGTGTGGGGTGGGATTGAATGTAGGCTTGATGACTGGTGCTTTTGTAGCTGCATGGATGATTTAGCTGTCTGCAGACACCAGAAGTGCTATATCTGTTTTTTAGGGGCTGTGCTCATGCAGCTCCTGGTGTATCCGTGGGGCCAAAGGGTCTAGGGGGTTGCAGGGTGTTATCCAGGCATTGGGTTGTTTCGCTGCTGTGGGACTCATGGTCTCCCTTTCTCCATCCTTCCTCCTTGTTCCTGATGTCTGGGTGCTTTTGTTCCTGCCTTACTGGCTGCAGACCATCAGCAATGTTCTACTCCAGTATGCTGAGATCATCTCCAAGGATTTTGCTTCACACTGCTCCAAGGAGAAGGAGAAAGTGGTGATGTACCTCCCTTCTGCTTGCTACCTGCCTGGTGCTGCCAGGCAGGACTGTCCACACATGGTGACCCCAGCCACCACCTCAGCTCTGAAGCTGGTACCCATGAAGCAGGTGCTGCCCTTGGTCTCTGCCCGATGGGAGTCCCTGAAATGCTAGCAGGCAGAGCTCCATACCATGACTGTTCTCATGTACCCCAGTGCAGGGTGGGAGGGACTTGGCGTGGTGGGCAGCTGTTCCAGCTACATCTGTTGGTGCTGACTGCCCTCTTCATCTCATCCCTCCAGCCCTGCATCCTGATGAACAACATCCAGCAGCTCCGTGTCCAGCTTGAGAAGATGTTTGAAGCCATGGGTGGGAAGGAGGTGTGTATCAGGGTCTTTGGGAAGGAGCCCTATGGTGAGACTAGATCTGTCCCCTCTCCCCAGAGGCAGGCCTTTTCCTGGCTCCACAATGCTAGGAGAAGACCTCAGTTCCTCACTCCTGTATGGGATCACGGTGTCCCACCATGTCAAATGATGGATGGGCTTCACCCTGCCCATTTGTGCATTTGGGGTGCAGAGACCCCCCTGTGGACTGGGTCAGGGGCTCTGGTAGCTTCTCCAACATGTCCTTTTTTCAGCTGGACATGGAAGCCAGTGATATCCTTAAGGAGCTGCAGGTGAAACTTAACAATGTCCTGGATGAGCTGAGCCGAGTCTTTGCCACCAGGTACACCCAGGCGAGGGGGTATGGGCAGTGGGTCAAGGAGAGGTTTAGGGGTCCAGGAGCTGTGGCTGGGGCCAGGCTGGGTACTTTGCTCGGCCAAGCAGGTCCTGGGCATGGTCATAAGGATGCTGAGCTGCCTGGGTGTTACTGTCCCCAGTTTCCAGCCGCACATTGAAGAGTGTGTGAAGCAGATGGGCGACATCCTGGGCCAGGTGAAGGGCACTGGAAGCGTCCCTGCCAGCACCTGCAGCAGTGTTGCACAGGATGCTGACAATGTCCTGCAGCCCATCATGGACCTCCTGGACAGCAAGTGAGTATAGGGGCCAGTAGGGACCCCCCACCCTTCCTGATGCTCCTGACTCGCTCCAGAGGTCTGGAGAACCTGCAGGGTCAGGGTGACTGGGAAGGGAGAGACATCGGGGTGTCATTCTGGGACCTTCAGCCCTGTCCCCTCTCTGCAGCCTGACGCTCTTTGCCAAGATCTGTGAGAAGACTGTGCTGAAGCGGGTGCTAAAGGAGCTCTGGAAGCTGGTTATGAACACAATGGAGAAGACCATTGTCCTGCCCCCACTTACTGACCAGACAGTGAGTGAGACAGGGAGGGGAGCCGGGGACAGGGCACCCTGGAGCTGAGGAGGATGGCTGATTGGGGCCAGAGTGAGACACTGCTGGTCCGGTGCCTTCACTGGCTGCTCGGGTCTTGAGGACTTTGGCAGCCTCCCCAAACTGACTCCCAGCTCGTGACCAGGCAAGGGATGGAGGAGAGAAAGGTCATCGTAGTGCAGCCCTGCATGCTCTTGGCTGGCTTTGCCAAAGGACCTTCCTCCCATCTCCGTCATGGTACCAAGAGGGCGCTGGTTCTTTCCACCTTTCCCTCTGAGCTAGGCAAGATCCCATGCCATGCCCTTCAGTGCTGTCTGTGAACATGGTCCCTGTGCCAGGAGGTGGAACAGGAGGCTCTCGGAGTGTGGAGAGTCACCACATCTCAGCTTGCTGTGGGGCTGGAATTGCCTGGGGAGCAGGGATTGGCTTTGCAGGGATAGGGGTAATGTGGGGATGCGGGGTCATGTCCCTTCGGCAGGACTGAATTATTCCTTCCTCATGAACTGAACGGTTTCGAGGGAACCTGAGTAAAGCCCTGCTGCTCCCTCCTCAAAGGGAGGTTGCCTACAGGCTTCAGGTCTCTGTATCACATTGCTGTGTGTATTCTCCCTTGCATATAGCCATGTACGCTGAAGCTTCCTGGGGAAGCTCTTTACTTAAGGTCAGGAAGGGAATGGTAACACTGAGGGCTCTGAGCCAGCTATACATTCATCCTTGTCACTCTCAGTGGCTTCTGTCACTGTCACGAAGTTGGGCTCAGGCTCTTACTTGGCATCCCTGGAGCCACCATCCACTGTGTCACTTTTCTGGGGCTGTGGGGGTCCTTATGCTGTGTCTTTAAGGAACAGTACACTAGTGACATGTCAGCCCTCAACGGTACCACCTTGTCACAGCCCAGAGCCTGGCTCAGGTCAACCCTGCATCACTCCCGGCCAGAGTGGCACACCCTTGGCCAAAGCTGGCCAAATCTGCCAGGATCACTGGTGCCATTCCAGTTGCCATTCCAGTCCCTGACTCTGTCCCTTCACGGCCATGTGTGACTATGCCATGTTCTGGAGGCAGTGAGCCCTGTGCTGAGGGCAGAGGAGGTGGCATGGACATGTAAATCTGCATATTTTCCTGTGGGGAGGCAGTCCTTGGAAGGGTCTCGCCCCTGTGGCAGGGGGCAGCCTGCACAGGGTGTCTAAGCAGGCTGGTGACTTGGGGCTACATGTAAGAGCTGAGTGTCGAGGAGGGTTCACCGGGTCTCTGGAGCTCAGTCCCCCTGCCACAGTAAGGATGGAGTAGGCAGGTTGGGATGGGGCCACCTTGGGGCTGTGGAGACCAGTGATGCTGGTGGCAGGGCATGGATGCAGAGTCCTGTGACATGTCAGATGGTGTACGCCCCTGGCTCTGCTGTTCCTCTTTGCCTGGTGGGGATGGGGGGCAGTCAGGGCTGGTACCCAGCCGTGGGGCAGCTGGGGCTGGGGAGGATGGAGGAAGGGACCGACACTCATGCCATGGTTGTTCTCTCCAATTGCTCCGCTTGCCTCTCAATGGCAGATGATTGTAAGTACGGCAGCTCTCTGTCTGTCTGTCTGTCTGTCTGCTGTGTGTCGGTCCTGGCCCCGCCGGTTACTGTCTCACGTGGCTGTCTGCACCCTGCCCACACTCTCCTTTGGCTCCCAACATGGCCCACCTCTATGGTCCCCATCCTTGCGCTGCCTGCTTGGCACTGGCTCCTGGCAGGCATTTGCCTGGGTTTGGGGGTGGAAAAAAAGGTCTTGGAGAAATTCAAGGGAGCTGGATGTGGGGAAGTGCAAAGGTTAGTGATGGTGTGGGTGAGCACGGGGATGGGGCAGTGCCGTGTAAATAGGGACAGTCAAATCCAGGCTGATCCTGTCTTGTTTCATGCTGAGGCCACTGGAGACATGAGCAGGGGGAGTGGTGTGTGCCTGGCAGACAGGGTTTGCTCTTCCTGACCCCTTGTGCCTGAGTTTCAGCTTGAGGCTCTGACTAGGAGGTGGCTCTTGTCAGGGTTGAAGGCAGAGGCCTGTGCAGAGGATCATCTCCCTGGGACACAACAGTCGCTGGCCCTGTTGTTCAGTGGTGGGCCAAGTTTCTGGCATGAGTCGTGGGGCTTTTTCCTTGTCCAGGATACAGTGCTGGGAGCCCGGACTCCTGGATTCCCTTCTTGTCATTGCTGCTGAGTCCCTGCATGGCTTTGACTGAGCAGTTTCCTTTTGTCCTCTTCTGCTCAGTCTTATGTCCTGTGGGGCAAAGGAAGGGCCACATCCACCCCCAGTCCTGCTCCCACTCCTGCTTTGACCACGGGCACCTTTGCAAGGAGCAGTGGTGTGGGTTCTGGTGGTTGAGTGGTGGTGCCAGTCGCTGTGGGAACAAATTACTGTCCCATCCCCCAGCACCATTTCTTTCCAGAAGCAGCATTTGGAGAGATCCTGGGTCAGCCTGGGCTGAGTCTCCCCTTGGGTCCTGCAAGGACCCCATGGACTCAGCTTTGCTGAGGCTATCAGGGGACTAGGATGGTGTCAGCTCACTCAGGGTACAGGGTCCTGAGAGGCTGATTAGGAACCCTCCACATGGCACTGCTGCCCCGTTTTACAGTTTCTCATGGCCTGGGTCAGTGTGGGGTTGTCACAGGGCCCAACACTGCATGGACCAGAACAGCACGTGTGAAACTCAAGTACAATCTTCTCCCCAGGATTGTAGGGGAATGTGGGGGCACCAGAGGCTTCCCACACGCAGTGCCACCTGGCTCCTGCCTCCCTGTATCCCACTGGGGACCAGTCCTCCATGTGCTCAGCATCCCTTATATCCCACTTATATCCCCGCAGGAACCAGCTACCATAAGCCCAGCATCGCTGTGTGGGAAATGGTTCCCCATCAGTGCGACATTGTGTGTTCCAGTGAGAACCAGTTGGCCAAGCATACCAGAGACACCCGTGCCTCACTGACCCAGCATCCCCTGGCGGATCAGTCCCCCACTAACCCTGTGTCCCAGTGGGGACCATGGGCTTAGCACCCCTAGAAGGGACCATTTCCCCACTGGCTGTTAACTGTCCTTGAGGAGCTCAATGCTGTCTTTGCCACCAGCTCGTGGTCACCCCACGTGCCCTGGCTTCTCCTGCTCTCCCTGTGTCCCATCCCATTCTGTCTCCCCAGCCCACCACTCAACCTCTGACATTGCTTCTACAGGGCACGCTCTTGAGAAAACATGGCAAGGGGACAGAGAAGGTAAATAGCTGTGAGCTCCATATGTGTCATTGCCCTGTGGCCACACTCGTGGCCCCACACCCACCTGCTGTGGAGGCCCAGGCTTCTCCGTGCTTACTCTGTCGTTCTGTCTGGATGTGCCGTTTGCCTGCTTGGCATGTTGAGGTGTACTGTGTTGCCTGGGATGTGCTGCCTGTGTGCAGGATGGGTGCAGTAACTTGTTTCTGTGTTGCCTGTGGTAGGGAGCGGGTGTCGTGTTGTGTTGAGCCCCTGTGCGTGAGTTATGTGGGGTGTTACTCATCCCCAGGCAGCCCCACATTGCTCAGCACCCCTCCCAATGCCTGTCTAGAGCAGCATGGGGACACGGTGTCCAAGCATAGGGCATCCCAGCCACAAACCTGTCCCTCTCCCCTCTCCTGGAGGCACAAGAAGAGGTCACCCCCAGAATGCTGGGGATGTGCAGGGCACACTGGAGGCCATGGGGCTGCTGAGATCCCCTGGACCTCTGAGCCCGCTCCTTCCTAATGCTGGGGGTGGCCCCAAAACTTGCCGAAAGGGCTTTCTCCAGCCACACAGGCTCCCCCTCTGTCTGGGTGCTCCCCACTGCTGGGCTGGGGGCCCAGCACAGCCCTGAGGGCTGCATGCTCCCAAAGCCCACACCTCAGGAAGAGCCACGCTGGCATCTGTCTGGGCAGTGCCTTGTCCTTTCATAGGTGATGCTGGGTCCTGCCCCAGTTTGCTGAACGTTCTGTGTGAGCTGCTTCCCTCCACCAGCTGATATTTCCCCAGCCCCAAACAAGGCGGGGAACAGGCCTCCCCCGCTCAGGAAGTATCCTCAGTCCTGCTGAGCCCGTCATGGCTTGCTCATCACAGGCTCAGCAGCAAGCATGCAGGGCTGAGCCTTTACAGGTGTGAACTGGTGCTGAACCAGCTCACACCTGCAAGCAGTGGAGAACTGGGTGCAGGCAGAGGCGTTGTTCTGGCCAAGAGCCCACATGGCTGGGGGTTGTGGGGGGCCTGGACCTATGGCTGGCTGCTGCTGGGGCCACCAGTAACTGTCCCTTGCTGTTCTCTTCCAGAGCAGGGTGAAGCTGCCCAGTCACACTGAAGTAAGGACATGGCTCTTCTGCTCCCCACTTGCCTCTGGTCCCTCCTCTTGCCTCCTCCCTGTCCCTTGTCCCATGTGCTGTGGGGTGTGTGGGGGTCCCAGCTCAGTGCAGTGTTCCATTGTATTCTGTCTGGGAGCCAGCAGTGTCCCCAGCTCCCAGCCTGTTCACCAACTGCAGGAGATGGGGACAGCAAGTGAATGGGACAGTACCTCGGGAGTGAGAAGGAAACAAAGGGTTAGTGGGAGGGTGTACAGAGAGCATGGGGGGACCAGACCCCTGCAGAAGGTAATGGTTAGTGGGATAGATGCTGGGGGTTGGGAAGGACTGGAGCTATGGGTGCTGGGGGAAGGAGGTGGGAATTGCTGGCTCTGCCCCACGGGGCCCATGCTTATCCAGTTGCATATTGCACATTGGAGGGCTCGAGAAGGGGAGCTTGTGCTCAGCCCAGTAAGCAGGCAGTAGACCAGGGAAGTGAGTGGGATCTGCCTGTGCCATCAGGCTGCGTCCATAGGAGCTATGCCAGTGGGCCCCATGGAGTGGCTTCATGGCCTCTGCCCATGGGAGTGGCATGGCACAGGGCAGATGAAGGCAGCCAAGGGCTCCCATCTGCCAGTTCCTGGGGTGCACAGGGGCTGGGGAAAATCCTTGGGGTTGGGACTGGGCAGGGCTCTGGTTAGCAGGGGTGTGTTTGGCTTGGCTGCCAACACTGTGGGGTACAGGGGGGATCATGTCGCATCGTCTCTGTGCCTACTGTCCCCCTGCATTCGCTCTCTGCTCCCCCTGTCATACAACTGTCCAAGCGGTGCCAGTGATGTGCCGTGCTGGGCTTTGTTGGATGCAGAATTAGGTGCTTGAGCACCAGAGGGAGCAGGATGGGACCCTTGGGCCAAGCTACTTGTGCTGAGCGGGGTGTGAGGTCCCTGATGCCACAATGATGTCCTGCCCTGGGGTCTCCACATCCCAAGCCATCCACATCCCAAGCCACCCACATCTAGTGAGAACTCAGTGGCTGGGATGTGCACTAACATCACTATGCCCAGTAGCCGCTGGGGCTCTCTGAGGAGCATTGCTCCATCCCCCTGGAGCCTAGGAGAGCCCCCACAGCTGCAGCAAGCTCCTGGCACCATGTGCCTGCCTGGCCATGGCACCCCCAGCTTGGCCACTCACTGGTGGCTGTTCCTGTCTCTGTTCTTCGCAGGGCACACAGATGATTTTCAACGCAGCCAAGGAGCTGGGGCAGCTCTCCAAGCTGAAGGTGAGGTCTGGGGGAGTGGGCTGGAGGCAGGCGATCTGTTCTCTCTGTGCTAAGGCTGGCACCGGCACTGTTGCAAGGACCCCACCAGTGCTCGTTTGTTGGCATGGATGGGGCAAGAAGAATGGCGCCCTGGTTCCATACTAAAAGCAGGATTCATGCCCTTCAGGACCACATGGTGAGGGAGGAAGCCAAGAGCCTGACCCCAAAGCAATGTGCAGTGGTGGAGCTGGCACTGGACACCATCAAGGTAGGGGTATTCTGGGGAATATAGGTGTGTCCCTGAGGGCTTTAGCCCTGGAAGGGCACTGGAGGAGCTCTGGCAGAGCTGCTGAGGGCTCCAAGGCCATTCTCCCTCCTCCAGCAATACTTCCATGCCGGTGGTGTGGGGCTGAAGAAGACATTCCTGGAGAAGAGCCCTGACTTGCAGTCACTGCGCTATGCCCTGTCCCTCTACACCCAGGCTACTGACCTCCTCATCAAAACCTTTGTGCAGACCCAGGCTTCGCAGGGTAGGATGCACTGGTCTGGCCCTCCAACCCAGGCCCCCTCTTCCCATGCATGTGGTTGGTTGCCCCACTGCCAGGTCCCTGTGTCACAGTAGGGTTGGGAGGCCCCAGCTAGGCTCATGGAGGGGTGGGAGGGATAGAGAAGGAAGGGCTTCTTTCTCATGGTTTGCAGGTGAAGAGGGTCTATGGATGCTCAGGAGCAGCCTGGTACCTCGAAGTTCCCCACCAGCAACAACAGTGCATCCCTAGTGCCAAGGCATGGCTAAGCTGGCAAAGAAATGGGGCCCATGGGTAGGGGAGGTCACTCTCTGGTCCCTGTCACCCAGTACAGACACCTTGGGTCCAGTGCTGCCTTGTAGCTGACATCTTGGCCAAACAGATGCTATACTAGAGCCTGTCCTGGGCATGCTGGATGTCCCACGTACCCCATGATTTGGGATCTGTCCCCGATGCCAGGTGCTGCCCCTGTCACACAGCCATGTGCTGGGCACCCTCATCTCTAAATGCTGCTCCTTATTTTGCCCCTTGGCTGCTTGAGGAGGGAACAGATATGCTCTGTTGCAGTCATGGGCTGTTGTATAGTGCCCCAGCCAGGCTTGTCTGTGTCTGCAGGGAGTGGGATGTGCATTTGTTGTCTGTGCATTTCCTGCAAGGGACAAGTGTCCTGTCTGCGCGTCCTGTGCCAGCTGTGTCGGTGGGGTGGCCTTGGGTTTGGTTGGTGCCAGCACGCCTAGGTGCAGCCTGGCCCCAGGACCTGCTGGGCTTAGAGCTGGGTAGTGTCCGGTACTCCTGTGTTGCTGCAGTGTGGTCCAGATGCTCGGCTGTTCATCTGTCTGTGAGATCTGATCTCTTTTTCTCTGTTTTCTCCCCTCCCCTTTCACTGATCCCATCCCCCCGCCACATCGTCTCCTTCCTTCTCTCTTCATCTACTCTGTGCTGTGTCTCTGTCTCATTCTCTCTCCTTCCCACTAGTCCATGGTGGGAAAGGTATTAGGTTTACCCTTAGTGAAGAAATATATCCTGAGAAGGGTACGTGTGCTGCTTGCCCACCCCTGCACCCGCCTGCCACTGGCCTGGGCTAGTAATAATCCCAGCACTGTGGGCTGGGGTGGCCACAAGCCTCATCCCAGCATTGCCAGCCTTGGGTGCCCTTCTTGTGGCCAGAGCTGGAGCCCTCTGCCCACAGACTCCCACTCCCAGGGCTGTTTTGAACTGAATTTGGAGGAGCTGTGCTCAGCTATATTGACAACCCCTGCCCCATACCATTTTAAGTCTGGGCACCCTGCACTGTCCCCAGTGCTGCTGCCTGGGGGTGGGAGCCTGCCCTGACCTCCATGCAAGCTGGGAGCTGTCCCCTTGAGACATGTGGCCCCAGAGGAGGCCATGCCCATGTTCCCCATCCCCTCCACACTGCTGCCAGAAGGACCATTACTAGCCTTGCTCCGGTGAGCTCTGCCCGCCTGCTCCAGGGTGTGAGGAATGAGCCCAGCTCCATGGGCCCTGCTTGACCTCCTTGGCACCCGGAGGGGCCAGGACTGCACCCCATGCTTGGCCTCCTGTACTCAGACACCCTGTCCTCACCTGCCATCAGCTCCATCTCAGCTCAGCATGCGGCACTGCCTGTAGGGATGGGGTGCCAGGCTTTGTGGAGAGTGAGGGTGGATGGAGAGGAAAGTGTGCCATCACAACCCCACATGGCCTAGCTTCCTTGTGCTGGGGGCCATACAGTGACACATGGGGATGTGTCCTTTTTCCCACTATTATTTCCACCCTGGGAGCTTTCCGCTGAGCTCGGTTTGATCTACTTGGCCCTGCCTGACACACAGACCCTGTCCCTCTGCCTTGCACCCCCTCCTTCACCCATGAGTGCATGCATGGCTCCTGGAGGGGAGGGAGTGTGCCGGGCTGATGGTCACAAGTGACCTGAATTCCCCAGGGATGGAGGAGGTACAGGAGGGGGCAGGTCAGCCTTGACCCCTGCCAGGGCCATGGCTGCCCTGTGGCACAAGGGCCAGGTCAAGTCCTTTCTGCCCAGTGCTGTGCCTGTACTCACATCCATGCATGGACCACTGACAGCACCCTCGGCCCTGTGCTTTACAGGAGGCAGAGCAGGGCTACTGCCCCCTGCCCCATCCCACCCAGACACCTCAGCTGCTGTCTGGGCAAGTGGGGGCTCACTGCGTCCTGCTGATGTGGGGTGGCATGACAGAGAGCCAGCCTGGTACTGGGAATGTCCTGCCATGCCCCCAGCCCTGCCTGGTTCCAGCCCCAGCCATCCATGACAGTTGCTTCATCCATGCTGCTCTCCTCAAAACTCTTTAGCAGAGGCCACATTGGGCCAAGTCTTGCTGCCCTTGGTGGATGACCTGCCTCCTCCATTGGGGTTGGTGGTAGACATCAGGGGCACAGCAGGAATGAGCACTCATGTCACCTCCCTTTGCCATGCAGGCTCTGGTGTGGATGACCCTGTTGGGGAGGTGTCCATCC
Source organism: Psilopsiagon aurifrons (assembly GCA_025447955.1). NCBI lineage: Eukaryota > Metazoa > Chordata > Aves > Psittaciformes > Psittacidae > Psilopsiagon > Psilopsiagon aurifrons. The sequence continues at coordinate 9,586 of JAOEHY010003263.1, read as the reverse complement.
ATGTGGAGCTCTTCACCCACCCAGGCACTGGTGAACACAAAGTCACTGTCAAAGGTGGGTTCTGCCAGCTGGGATGCTGGGATCTGGCAGTGCTCCATGAGGCTCATGTGCTTCCTCTTTGCAGTGGTGGCTGCGAATGACCTCAAATGGCAGACATCAGGCATCTTCCGTCCCTTCATCGAGGTCAACATCATCGGGCCCCACCTCAGTGACAAGAAGAGGAAATTTGCCACCAAATCCAAGAACAATAGCTGGGCCCCCAAATACAATGAGAGCTTCCAGTTGTGAGTGATGCTGCAGGGCTTGGGATGTGGGGCTGGGCTGGGCATCTGCCCCATGGTGGGGTCTTGCCAGGGAGTTTGGGATATTTTAGATGTTTTCTCATTGGTAAAAGCAGGGATTGAGGAAAGGAGGAAAAAAAAAGACAAAGGTTTTTAGGAGCAGTGGGGAGGCAGCACGCAGGTGTCTTGTGGCAGAATCAGGGGACCTGGGCGCGTGACCCAGTGTGACGACTGCTTGTCCCTTGCCCTACTGCAGCACGCTGGGTATGGAGACTGGCCCCGAGTGCTATGAACTGCAGGTGTGTGTGAAGGATTACTGCTTCGCCCGCGAGGACCGGACGGTGGGCATCGCTGTCCTGCAGCTCCGTGATATCCTGCAGCGACCTGGCTGCGCCTGCTGGCTGCCCCTGGGCCGCCGCATCCACATGGATGACACCGGCCTCACCGTCCTCCGCATCCTCTCCCAGCGCAACAATGATGAGGTGGCCAAGGAATTTGTCAAGCTCAAGTCGGATACACGCTCAGTGGAGGAGGGCAGCAGTTAAACCCCTGTCATTTCCCCAGGCCTCTTCCCCCACTCCTGACCCCTTTTCTACACCATCCTCCAGCCCTGTATAAGCCATAAGAGTGGCCACAAGAAGAGTCTTCCTTGTGCTGGTGAGGGGAGGCAGTGTGGCTGCAGTGACAGACCCATGCTATCTTTCCCTCAGCCAGACTGTCTGGGTGACAGTGATGCAGAGCACGGCCATGCCACTATTCCACCCCGGTCGGAAGGTGCTGGGTCTGGTGGGGCTGCAGGGAAAGGCTAGATCCAGACTGGGAGCCTGAGACAGAGGAACAGCAGTGGCCGATCCCTGAACCTACCCTGTCCTACCCCGACCCAAACCTCATCAGACAACACAAGGAAAGAGCTGGGGGTGAAGGTGGGAGGGTTGTCTCATCCTACCCCTGTGGGTATTGATGAGTTGCTGGTGCAGCGCGATGGCTCCTCGCCCCAATCCCTCAAGCATCTTCAGGCACCCTGGGGGACAGGGAGGGAGGCTCCCACCCACTGAGCACCCTGTACATATGTAAATCACTGTACATACACCGGCAGCTGGCTGTGTTCTGTACCTGGAAGGGCTATTGGGGCTGTTGGGTTGGTGGGTGCAGCCCCCACATAACCTGCACAGGGTCCCCTCCTGGACGGCAGTGGCACCACTGGGGCCAGGAGCAGCAGGGACTAGCCTCCGGCTGGTATCCTGTCTTCCCTGCCTTGCCCCACCATGGGCTGCCCCACTGCTGCCCCCAGGGTGCCAGGACTTGGGGGCAAGGGCTGGAAGTGCTGGAGTACAAGGACCCATCTCCTTTTTCTCTGGCCAGTGGGGGCCAGCCATGTCTGTGCAGTGCAGCAGTGCCTGTGAGACCTCCCTGGCACAAAAAAGACCCTTCCCATCCCCAGCTCAGAGGACTCCTTGCCCCTCAATTTCCTGTTAACTGCGATTTCTGTGTGATATGTGGGGTGTGTGTGTGTCTCGTGCAAGTGCCTGGGAGGTTGGGATGTGCAGTGTTGGGGATGGCCACCCCAGTTGGCTCTTAAGTCCTGAGAAAGACAGAGGCCTGATAACCCCACGAGTCAATGTATCTCTCTCAAGTCCCCTCTCCATCCCAAAACAGGGTACGCTGACTGGCCCCCATGGTCCTTTTTCTATAGGGTTTGCCTGGGACCAAAGGGTTTAGTTTCTCTCTTGTTATTCTTAAGTGTTTACAGGCCTTTTCTAACCACTGCTCCCACACAGCAAGGCTGGGGCTCAGCCCTGTGCCCTGCCAACCATGGTGCCCCTGGCCCTTTGCTCCCTCCCCAATCTGTCCTGTTTGGCATGTGATTGAACCAACAAATTCTGCTCCTGTAGCACATGTGTCACTGATGCCTGTGTGTCTGTACCACCGTGCGCGGCACTGCTGGTGGCGGCTACCATGGATGCATGACAGATGTTTTGCACTATTCTGATTTTTTTGGGCTCTGTAAAAATATTTTATTATAACTGACATTAAAAAGCACACCCTTCACTGCAGCTACTGTGGGGCTATGAGAGGGCAGGCACCCAGGGAGTCTTTATCCCCACTTGCAGTCCAATGCTCCTAAGGTTAGCACATCAAAGCTAAATAGCCCAGGAATGCTAAAGCAACTCTGTTCACACTCAGCCTCCCTTAAGGGCTGCTCTACAGTGCTGCAAAGCCAAGAAAATGAGGGCAGGGATTAAATGGAACTGGGACAGATCTGTCCTGAGAAGTGACGCTATTCTCAACCGCTGTGCTGCAAGCTAACAGCTATAGGAGTGATTAGAGACTGCCAATGTGGGCTCACCAGGGGCAAACCCATACCTTACTAATCTAGTGAGCCCCAGCAATACCTTGAGGGAGCCCAGAAGGGGCAGAGAAAGTGGTACCTTGGACTGATCCTATGCTGCTGGGCTGGGCTGGGCTCCTGAGATGGAGTGAGCTCATGGCAGGCAGGAAGTGCCTGTGAAAGACAGTTCTGCCTAGGATCAGCTGCTCTGTAAAGTGCAGCAGGACTTTACAGGAAGATATGGAAAACATTAGGATTTTGTGGGTTTCTTGCCAAAGCCTTACCTCTGTGCTAACAAGGTAGGTCTGGACCAGGCAACAACTTCTGCTGCTGTGACAGCCTCTGGATGCTTGAGAGAAACTCAACTGCCAGTGGAAAGAAAGCTTTCAGGCTAAAGATGTCCTTCAAAATAATAAAATAATAAAGGCTGCTGTCCTTCAAAATAATACCTCTGTAGGTGACAGGAGGGACTGAAACCTGGCAGGTTCGTTGTTGCTGTTGTTGCTGCTGGAATAAGCAGGGTGCCAGCATGTCCTTGCCAACCTGGGACTCCCAGCCTGTTGCCTTCTCTCCTTGCTGAAGTGGCAGTTGCTTGCTGGCAGAGCAGAGGCTCCCCAGGGAGACGGGCTGGGATTGGTCCCAGGGGCGGGGAGCTGCTGGTCAGTGGTGGTGAGGAGCTATGCTGCTGGGCATTTGATGTCCTGCCTCCTCCCAGCCCTTGGGAAGATGGCCGTGGGTAGCCTGGCACATGCTCGCCCCAGTGCCTGGCTGATGGCATCTGCCGTTTCCCCTTTGCCCTCTGCCTCCCAAAACTTGCACAAGGGCTAAACAAACATGGCTCCTTTTGGGGGAGAAGCTCAAAAAAGGGGTGAACTTGTAAAACAGAACTGGGGCCAGGGTGTGCTGAAGGATGAGCACACAGCAGTAGAAGCCAGGAATGATGCTGACGGCTCATCATTCTCAGGGTGCAAAGGATGCCATGGGACTGGGCTGGTTGGTCAGCTTAGTTCGCAGGCAGCCATCATCCTCAGGAGACCTTGTTCTCTCCCTACCACAACAGAGCCAGCAGCACAGTGTTCAGAGGGACCATCCTGATGGTGGTTGCTGCTGTATAGTTTCCAGGCTTAAGAAGGTTTGAAATGCTAGGGAACAGACTGAGTTGTCAGCAACCCAAATGCTTCGGCTATTTTCCACTGAGCCTGAAGCATTTCCCTGGAGCAAGACAAAGCATGGCAGCACCCTGAGCACGTTCTGTCCCTTGCCCCACCATCCCCAGCTGGCAGAGTGCTGCCCCTACTCACCATTGAACATATCCTGCGGCTTCTCACTGACATTGCTGTCACTTCTTGCTTTCCCACCGAAAAGTCCAATTGCGTGCAAGCCCTCCAGCATCTGCTTCTGGCCATCCTGCAGCACAGTGCACACAGCACAAACATCCGACTTCTGCTCCCACAGCTGAAGAGGCAGGACAGAAAGCTGCTGCTGGGCCTCTTCTGCAGGTGGTGAGCTCCTCAACAGTGCCACCCTTATTGTTGTTTCTCCTCACTTTCCCACCTACAAGTCCAATTGCCTGCAATCTCTCTGGCACCCACTCCTGGCTGTTAAATGGCAGGGCACCCATAGTATGGACTTCAGGGCCCTGCTCCCACAGCCAAAGAGTCAGGACAGAAAGGTACTGCTGGGCCTCTTCTGCAAATTGTGAGCTCTGTGGTGGTGCCACTGGTGCTCTTCTCACTCCTTGCTTTCCCACCTAAAAGTCCAAGTGTGTGGAACCTCACTGAAGTAAGGCGGTAATGACTGGATGATCATTCCTTTCCTCCCCCTTACTTTCCTTGTAAAGAAGAGCATGAATTTAACGCAACTAACATAGCTGAACTGCAGGTGGTTTAGAGGTGGGAGAAGTAACACAGTCATTTGAGTCCAAAATCAGTTCCGTGAAAGACTTCTTTTCCTAGCTGAATTACTGGGGAGCTCTACATAACTCAGGAGCCTTAAGAACTGGTTTGAGACCCTCTGGTCTGCTGCTGTGGAGTACTTAAACTTGCCACACGACTGCAACCGCATGGGTAGTTGCACATACTCTTTAAGCAAACACTAATCACTTAAAGTGTTAGAGATTTTATGTGCATACAAGATCTTCATCCCTGAACAAATCACTGTGACAGCATATGTGTAGGACAACTTCTTACGTGGTGAAATCAGAATAATTCAAAGCTTTGCTTTAGCTCAGTAAAATCATGCATATTACACATGGCTTGAGGAAAAAAAAAAAAGTATTCCATCACCACCTGATGCATACAGACCATGTGAGGACTGTTAAAACTAGGTTTGCAGAACTGCTTCAAGTAACTCCTGTGATTGAGTTTGCATCTGTAGGAAACCTGATTATCAGTGTAGGTCACAAACCTGTCTGGGGATTTTGAGACACAAAGCTGCAAGAAAAGAAGATACACTGGGGGTAGAAAAGAGTAAGGAAAGTCAGTGCAATCAAAAAGCAAGAAAAAAGGCCACCTGTGGAAGTGCTCTGCTTTATGGAATTGCCTTCAGTAATCACCTGGTAGTTCTGTAGTCAGGGTAGGCCTGATGACCCTACTGGGGGAGTTGACCCAATAGCCCTCGATGGGGTAGACCTGATAACCCTGGCCAACTAGATGTGGGCCCTAGACCTAACCCTGGGGGTAGACCTGATAACTGGGGATGGTGGTGTAGTGTACACCTGATAGTCCTGGCTGGGGTAGACCTTATGGGCCTAGACTGGGTAACTTTAGTGGAGGGGAAGACCTGATAGCCCTAGTTTACAATCTGCTAGCATTTGTAAGAAATGGTGTGTAACTGCCTTGTGATAAATGAATTGCTCAAAAACGGATAAAAATGCTAAGTTCAATTTATTAAGTGAATAAAGGTAAGCAAACAGCGCTGGGTGCGCGGGGGAGTCTGCTCCACCAATATGCACGCCTCGTAACACACACTCCTGGCTTTTTTCTCTTTTCTCATACATATACAATAAGGGGGTATAAAAATGAAAATTGTCTCTCGCTTCATATTAAAATGAGTTTCGCAAGTCTCTCCCTCATGCGCACTGCCTCCTGGTGGTCTTGGGCAAGGGTCTCAGGATGAAGTAAGAGTCTTCCTCTTTCCCTTGCGCATGTCTCTTGCTGGTTCCCCCCTTCTCTCCCCCTTCTTAACCGTCCTTTACTGGTCTTAGCTTGTAGTTCCTGGGAACTGCAGTCTTCATAGGTAAGGGAGGCTTCTGCTGTTTCTCATAGATAAAACAGGAACATCTGCAGTTTGCAACTTCACGAAACTTCCCATCAAGGTCTTTGTATCCAGGAACACCTGCAGCTTGTATCTTCACAAACTTCCACCAAGGCCTCTGTATTCAGGAGGCTCTAATGTTTTATAGCAATGTTTAAAGAGATACTTACAGCTATGTCTCTAAAACAGCAATAAAGCAATACATACATATATACAACAGTTTTGGATCATACAAGGAATTAATCATTTAATTCCATATTTGTCTTTTGATTGACATGGATCATATTTACATAACTCACAGCCTTCAGTATTGTTTACTGCAGCATTTGGAAAGGGTCACAATGCACTCATGATTTTCTAGGTGAGTACTTCTCAGATTCTCTGGTAAATACTTTCAAAGGCTTTCCCCTTACCTGGTGTATGAAGCACCACCTGTATCTCCATCAGCTCTACACATTCCTATGGGTCTGCAAAGCTTCCAGTTTGAGGGGAAAAAAAACTCAAACCCAACTTTTTTGTTAAAAGCAGGAAAAAACGATTGGCCAGGTCCTCCTCTGTTCCCCTCAGCAGCTGTGCTCTGAGGGAGGTGGTGCAGCCACTGCTTTCACAGTACACACCATTAGTCTTTCTTGCAGGTGCTGTGCAGTTGCCTTTGGAGTCAGATGAGAATTTCCAGTGAGTCAGGGAGGTCATGGGCAGTGGGGTAAGTCACTTCTCACCAGAACAATGGTCACTTGTCTCTAGACTCTCAAGTCCTGCAGGGGAGGAGAGCCCTGGCATAGCATTCAGAAATGATTTTGGACCAGGTGAGGACTGTTTTGCAGAGCTTCAGCTGAGGCAGTGGGGTGTTACAGAAGAGGTAGGGATTGACTGGTGTGGAGGTGGTGAGAATAAGAGCCAGGACAGTTTTTTTCTCTGTTCCCCACTTTGCTGTGAGGCTGACTGAAGGTTTTGGTGGGTTTTTTTTTTGTTTTGTTTCCCCCCCCCCCTTGCTGCAGATAATGAACATAAATTGAGTGAAAGCAGCAACATCCAGATGTCTGATTCTACTTCTAGTTGCTTGCAGCATCTAAGATGCTTGCTCCTGGGTGTCTAGCACCACAGTGTGCAGACCACAAGAGTTTGGCCTCTACTCCCAAAGCTGAAGAGCCAGGACAGAAAGCTGCTGCAGGGCCTCAGCTGCACATGGTGACCTCTGCAGCAGTATTACCCTTGTTATGCTTGCTCCTGGCTTTCATACCGAAAAGTCCATTGGAGTACAACTTCTCCAGTGCCTGCTACCTTCTGTCCTGCAGCAGAGTGAGTTGAGCATGAATGTTTGGCCTCTACTCCCACAGGTGAAAGTTGCTGCTGGGCCTCTTCTGCTGGGCTTCTTCTGCAGAGAGTCAGCTCCGCAGCTGTAGTACCCTCATCACTCTTGCTCCTTGCTTTCATAACTTAAAGTCCAATAGAGTCCAAACTCTTCAGCACTTGGTCCCGCTTTTTTGGCCACCAGGTGAGTAGAGCATAAATGCCTGGGATCTGAACCCACAGCCAAAGAGCCAGGACAGAAAGCTGCTGCTGGACCTCTTCTGCAGACTGTGAGCTTTGCAACTGTGAAAGCCGCATTGCTGTTGCTCCTCACTTTGCCACCTCAAAGTCCATTTGAGTCCAACCTCGCATTATCTGCTCCTGGCTGTCCTGCAGCTGAGTGAGTAGGGCATGAATGATTGGCCTCTTATTCCACAGACAAAGAGCCAGGAAAGAAAACCTCTGCTGGGCCTCTTCTGCAGACAGTAAGGGTTGCAATTGTTCCACCTGCATTGCTGTCACTCCTCGCTTTCCTACCTCAGAGTCCATTTCTGTCTAACCTCTGTGGTGCTCTGTGTCTGGCACTCGCTCCCTGGCTGTCCTGCAGCTGAGTGAGTAGAGGGCAAATGTTTGGACACTGATCCCACAGACGAAGAGCAGGTATGAAAGCTGCTGCTTGACCTGTTCTGGAGACAGTGAGCTTTACAATGGTGATACCTGCATTGCTGTCACTCCTGGATTTCCCACCTCAAAGTCCTATTGAATCCAACATCTGTGGTGCCTGCTCCCAGCTGTCCTGCAGCTCAAGGAGTAGAACATGAATATTTTACCTCTGATTCCACAGAAGAAGAGCAAGGACAGAAAGCTGCTGCTGGGCCTCTTCTGCAGACAGTGAGCTTTGCAGTGGTGCTGCCCGCATTGCTGTTGCTCCTTGCAGTCGCTCCTTGCTTTCCACCTAAAACTCCATTTGAGTCCAACCTCTCTGGACCCCCACCCCAGCTCTCCTGCAGATGACTGAATAGAGCATGTATGTTTGACCTCTGATCCCACAGATGAAGAGCCAGGTCAGAAAGCTCTCCTGAGCCTCTTCCGCAGACAGTGAGCTTTGCAACGGTGCCACTTATGTAGCTGTTGCTCCTCGCTATCCCATCTAAAAGTCAATTTGAAGTCCAGCCTCTATGGTGCCCGCTCCTGGCTGTCCTGCAGCAGAGTGAGTAGAACATGAACATTAGGCCTCTGATTCCACAAGCAAAGAGCCAGGACACAAAATTGCTGCTTGAACTCTTCTGCAGACAGTAAGTTTTGCAACGGTGCCACCTGCTTAGCTGTCGCTCCTTGCCTTCCCACCTCAAAGTCAATTTGAGTAAAATCTCTGTGGTGCCCGCTCAAGGCAGTTCTGTAGACAAGTCTGTAGAGCATGAATTATTGGCCTCTGCTCCCATAGATGAAAAGCCAGGACTAAAAGCTGCTATTAGACTTCTGCAGAAAGTAAGATTTGCAACAGTGCCAGCTACATTGCTGTCGCTCCTTGATTTCTGATCTGCAAGTTCATATGAGACCAGCATCTCCATCTCTCAACATCAGCTGTTCAGTATCAGAGTAGAGCATGAATGCTTGGCCTCTGCTCCTACAGAAAAAGAACCAGGACAGAAAGGTGCTGCTGGACCTGGTCTGCAGACAGTAGGATTTGCAATGGGGCCTCCTGCATTGCTGTCACTAATTGCTTTCCCACAACTGAGTCCATTTGAGTGCAGCCAATGTGCTTCCTGACCCAGCTGTTCTGCAGCCGAGGGAGTAGAGCACAAGTATTTGAACACTGCTTCCACAAAAAAAAGAGCCAGGACTCAAAGATGCTGCTGGACAGTAGTTCTGCAGACAGTATACTTTGCAACGGGGCCACTTGCATAGCTGTGGCTTCTTGCATTCCCACCTTAAGAGTCCCTTAGAGTGTGTCCCCTGTGGTGCTCAATCCTGGCCATTCTGCTGCCCCTTATCTGAATAGAGTACAAACGCTTGGCTTGTGCTCCCACAGGCAAAGGACCAGGACTGAAAGATGCTGCTGGACATCATCAGCAGAGAGTAAACGTTGCAACAGCGCCACCTGCATTACCCTCGCTCATTGCTTTCCCACAACAGAGTCATTTGAGTCGAAAATCCCAGGAATAGGCTGGCCAAGGTCGAGAGTGGAGATTTTAATCTCAAATGACTCTTTAGAGGGAGTACAAGGAGCAAGAGCAATGCAGGTGGCAGCGTTGCAAAGTGTACCTTCTGCAGAGGAGGTCCAGCAGCATCTTGCTGTCCTGGCTCTTTTTGTGTGGGAGCAGAGGCCACGTGTGCGTGCTGTACTCTGGTCAAGGCCGGCCAAGCTTCAGTGCTCGGATGATGGACTCAAAGGACTCTGTGGTGGGAGTGCAAAGAGCGAGAGCAATGC